>CM017454.1:0-182304 GCA_007674295.1 Antonospora locustae
AATCACTCCTGGCTCTACTCCCCCGCACTTTATTCTCAGATCTGTCTTCTTTCCCTTGGAAATGATTCTTTCCAGCATTACCTTGTCTTCTGGCTCCACCCTCTAAATCCACCTCCACCATGTCATCACCTCCACCAACATCTCTGCTACTTCCTGCACTTCTGTCTGTCTTCTGTACTTTTCGCTCACTTCCACTCTCAGTACCCAGTCTCCTGTCCTCTTCTCTCTCTGCTCTTTCTTGCTATGAGTGCATCGAAGATCGAGTGTCTTTCTCTTCTCATCCACTGTCAAACGCATTCCGTGCTCCTCTAAAAACGGTCTCAGAAGATGTTGTGTGTATAGCAAGAAGCTTTGTGGCCTTGTGTCCTCTTTCGCCACTTTTTTTACGAACATCTCGTTGTATGCTGCAGGTGCTTTTTTCTGCTCTTCCTTTCTCTTTACTTCCACATACAGCCCCTGAAGATTCTGCATATGTGAAAACAAAAACCTCCATAGCTTAACTGCTTTTTTCGCAAGCGGCTTTGTGTACCCCGCTGCTGCCTTTTTGTATTCTTTCATTGTCTTTCTCGCCAGCTTTTCATAGCATGCCCCTTCCCACTCCTTTCGTACACACAGATAATCCATCAGATGCAGAATCTCCACCATGTCTTCTCCTTTCACCTTCACCTGTTCCTTTCCGACCATTATGTTGTATGTCTTATCAAAGATCACTGTGTCCCATGGGATCTCGTAAATCTCCCCATTGCGATTTGCGATGTTATTCATGTAATTAGACACACGCAGCACGTCGAACTTGCCTGTGCTCTGGTATGCCATTGCATGCAGAATCTCCTCCACCTCCTCGGCATCGACCTTGCTCTGCTGTCCTCCAAGCATCTTGACTGCTCCTGCAAACTTGTCTCTGTTCCACTGAATCTTCACTGCACCACCTGTACTGTGCACGTGTGCTCTCTCCGTCTCTGTGCTCAGATCAGCCATTGCTCTCAGAATCGCCTTCATCTTCTCAGCATCAATACAGCTCTGCTGTCCTCCAAGCATCTCAACTGCCCTGCCATATACCTCTCTGTCCCACTGAAAACACATGTCGACTCTGTATGTTTTCTGCTCGATCATGTTGCCCCTTTCGTCTACAGACTTGACTTCATACTCGTTGGAGAGGTTCACAGTGAGTGCATTCTCGTCTGGATGCATGCTGATGTTCTGTGTGCCGAGGCAACACAGCACGTACATTCCCATGCACACCATTCTCTGCAGATACATGGGTTGTTTTTTATCGTCTGTAAATGTGGTGAATGCTGTCATTCTGTCATTGTGTGCTGTCACTTCATTCGTGCACACAACTCCACAGACTCGATGATGCACCTAGCTGTCTCTCTTTGGACGCAGATTGACAGGGCGTGTGGTGACTCGCGCTCGAATGTGACAGATGTAGAATGATCCTTTATTTGCTCATCTGCCTGATGCTGCTGTGCTCGTGTCCATGCCATTTCGTGTGTCTTCCTTCTCTGTCTTGTTCTGCGAGAGAATGACTCTGTTTCTGAGTCGTTCTCGGAGATCTAGCCACCCAAGAGTGCCGCCCTCGCTGCGTTCGAGAAGCGCGTTGTTTCTGAGATCGAGCATCGTCATTCTTGAAAGACCCGCTATTGTGTGCGGGAGTGTAGCCAGTTCATTATTGTTAAGATAAAGCACACACAGCTGTGATAGGTTTTTTATGCTCTCTGGGAGTGCTGTCAGTTTATTGCAGCTAAGATAGAGCTTCTGCAGCATTGACAGATTACCTATACTTTCTGGAAGCATCGTAAGTTTGTTATACATAAGACAAAGCTCCTGCAGTCCCGACAAGTTACCTATACTTTCTGGAAGCATCGTAAGTTTGTTAGCATTAAGACGAAGCATTTTCAGCATCGACAGGTTACCTATGCTTTCTGGAAGTCCTGTTAGTTCATTAAACATAACATGAAGCACTTTCAGCATCGAGAGGTCACCTATGCTCTCCGGAAGCATTGATAGTTTGTTGCCACTAAGATCAAGCTCCTGCAGCCTCTCCAGACATCCTATTGTCTCTGGAAATGTTGATAGTTTGTTGCCACTAAGATAAAGCATTTGCAACATAGACAGATCTCCTATGCTCTCGGGAAGTGCTGTCAGCTTGTTGCCACTAAGATCAAGCTCTCGCAGCATCGACAGATCTCCTATGCTTTCAGGAAGTGTTACCAACTGATTGCTACTAAGATCAAGCACTTTCAGTCTCTTCAGACGTCCTATTTCTTCTGGAACTTCTGTCAGCCAGTTGCCACTGAGATCAAGCTCCTCCAAGTCCTTGGCTTCAAACACCTCTCTTGGTATCTCTCGAAGCCATCTTTCTCTGTAGTTAAGACTCGTTCCTGCCACTTCAAGCATTTGCACCAGTGCAAGTGCAACACATGCTGCATTTCTGATCATGGGTCTGCTTCGTTCTCTTGATTACTTGTCATGACAGAAACGTATAGAATTGACATCTGATTACAGGTCCGCTGTCTTGTGTCAAGGAAAAGAAAGTCCTCTGGTGCCGAAAAACAAACCACCGCGAGCTCTAGTGCAACGGCACAGTGTGGGCTGTGACCCTGTGATGCCTTGAGATGGTTCTCCAGTTTGGAAATGTTATAGTGCTGTTGCAACGTGTCGCTGCTCGTGTCTCTACCGTGTACTCTGCATATGCTGCAGTCTAGACCGTGTACAACGTGTGTCTGTCCTCAAAGAGCTGATGTCTTGACCTTGCCAGCTGAAAACTTCCCGAAAACCCCTCAACTGCACCGGCTCCATCTGGTGGTACGCTGAAAAACTGGTGTGGTGTTCCGAGCTCTTTGGCTGCATGGTGGAACGTGCAAGGACGCATCCAACGGCTTGAACTGGAATGCTATCATTCCAGGGAAATCAACAGCATACCTCTCTATGTTGTGCTATTCCTGGAATACGTTTCACTTGTTGCGTGCTATGTGCTCCTTTTTTGACAACTCTCATAAATGCATGTCATTGCATTTCTGTCCACCTCTCGATCTTGTCGTGTTTGCGCGACCTTCTTTTTGTGCTCTCTCCAGTCATCTCCTGTTCTCGTGACTCCTGCTTTGGTGTGCACGTCTAAACAGGTTTTCTTCTTTTGTGCTGGATCGCGCGACTTGCTCGTTGTCCAGATCAGTCATCTGACACGGCCTCCATCCTCGCATCTTTGCCAGACTTCCTCCGGACGAGTTGAAGAACACTGACAGTTGACTGGACAATGCCTCGCGAAAAGGACTGTGGTCTGTTGTGAAAATTTATTTAGATGTGCTGCTCTTGCTGCCATTTGGTCCAGCGCATCCGCGCTTGCTGCTCTTGGACACACCTGTCTTCTCGCTGGCTGTTACCAAAGTGCAGAGACACTGTGTGACTTGCAGGCCTTGGCTGTACATGGCCAACACAGTGTCTTCTTGGCGGGCCGTTATGGCACCACATGTTGGTTTTCTCTTTCGAGATGCTATCTTTCTATGTAACATCTGAGTCCTCCAAGATGTATCAAAAACTGCTCTTCTCGTATGTAACAAAATCTTATGTCCAGCCACTCGAGCTTTGTCATCTCTCCCACTGTCTTCCAGTCTTCGTCGCTCAGGTTTCTGTTCAATGAAACGTCCAACTCTACAAGGTTCAGATTCTGCATGTGCTTTGCAATTGTTCCTGCCTGTATGTAACAATTGCTTATGCCCAGCCTCTCAAGCTTTGTCATCTCTCCCACTGTCTTCCAGTCTTCGTCGCTCAGGTATCTGTTCAATGAGACGTCCAACTCTACAAGATTCAGTTTCTTCACATGCTGTGCGATTGTTCCTGCTTGTACGTTACAGTTCCACATGATCAGCTTCTTGAGACCTGTCATCTCTCTCACTGTCTTCCAGTCTTGGTCGCTTATGTTGTTATTACATGACACATCTAGCTCCACAAGATTCAGTTTCTTCACATGCTGTGCGATTGTTCCTGCTTGTATGTCACAACCGCTTATGTAGAGCCTCTCAAGATTTGTCGTCTCTCCCACTGTCTTCCAGTCTCTCTCGCTTATGTTGTTATCTGAAACATCCAACTCTATAAGGTTTAGTTTCTTAATGTGTTGTGCGATTGTCCCTGCTTGTGCTTTACAATCCCACATGTTCAGCTTCTCAAGCCTCTTCATCTCTCCTACTGTTTTCCAGTCCTCGTCGCTTAGGTTTTCGTTTTTCGAGACATCCAGCTCCATAAGATTTAGCTTCCGCATGTACTGTGCGATCTTTCCTGCTTGTATGCCACAACCACTTATGTTCAGCCTTTCAAGCCTTATCATCTCTCCCACTGTCTTCCAGTCTTCGTCGCTCTGGTTTGTGTTTTCTGAAACACACAGCTCTACAAGACTTAGCTTCTGCATGTGCCGTGCGACCATTCTTACCTGTATGTTACAACCGCTTATGTCTAACCTCTCAAGTCCTGTCATCTCTCCCACTGTCTTCCAGTCCTCGTCGCTCAGGTGTCTATTCTCCGAGACATCCAGCCCTACTATGTTGTTCTTCAGACTCTGCATGTGCTCTGCAATTGCTTCTGGTTCTACTTTCCAGCACTTTATTCTCAGCTCTGTCTTCTTTCCCTTGGAAATGATCCTTTCCACCATTCCTCTGTCTTCTGGCTTCCACTCCTCTATGTCCACCTCCACTGTCATGTCCATCACCTCCATCAGCACCACTGCCAGTCGCTGCACTTCTCTCTGTCCTCTGTACTCCTCGCTCATCTCCACTCTCAGTGTCCAGTCTTCTGTCCTGTTCTCTCTTCGATCTTTCTTGCTATGACTGCACCGAAGATCGAGTGTCTTTCTCTTCTCGTCCACTGTTAAACTCATTCCGTGCTCCTCTGCATACAGTCTCAGAAGGTGCTGCATGTATAACGAAAAGTTCTGTATCTTTATGCACTTCGCATTTACTTTTTCTCTGAGCATCTCAGTGTATTCTACTGCGATCTCTTTGTTGTCTTCCTTTGTTTTTCTTGCCAGCTTGTCATAGCATGCCCACTCCCACTCCTCTTGTATGAGCAGATAATCCATCAGATGCAGAATCTCCACCATGTCATCTGCATCCACTTTCTCCTGCTCCTTTTCGACCAGTATGTTGTATGTCTTGTCAAAGATCTCTGCGTCGCATCTGATCTCGTAACTCCCACTGCTAAACTTCGCTACTGCCTCCATGTAGCCAGACACATACACTATGTCGACTTTCCCTGTACTTAGGTATGCCATTGCATGCAGAACCGCCTCCACCTCCTCGGCATCGACCTTGCTCTGCAGTTGTTCTCCATGCGTTTGGACTGCCTTGCCAAACGTGTATCTGTCCCACAGAATCTTCACTATGTCCCTTGAATCGTCCATGTGTGCACTCTCTGTGTCTGTTCTCAGACTGGCCATTGCTCTCAGAATCGCATCCACATCCTCTACACCGACGTGGCCCTGTTCTTTTCCAAGCATATCCACTGCCCTGTCAAATGCATCTCTGTCCCACTGAAAACACATGTCGACTCTGTATGTTTTATTCGCGATCACATTTCTCTTCTCGTCCATAAACTTGACTTCATACTCGCTGGAGAGGTGCACAGTGAGTGCACTCTCGTCTGGGCGCATGCTGATGTCCTGTGTGCCGAGACAACACAGCACATGCATTCCCATGCACACCATTCTCTGCAGATACATAGGCTGTTTTTTATTGTCTGTAAATGTGGTGATGGTGCTGTCATTCTATCGTTGTGTCCTGTCACTTCATTCGTGCACACATCTCCGCAGACTCGATGATGCACCTAGCAGTCTGTCTCTCTTTGAACTGAGGTTGACAGTGCGTGTGGATACTCGTGCTAGAATGTGATGGATGTAGAATGTCCTTTATTTGTTCATTCGCCTGATGCTGCTGTTGCACTGTGTCCACGCCTTTTCGAACGTGCTTCTTCTCTACTGTCCATGCTGTCAGTTTGCATGACAGCTTTGACCGTTGTGGTAACGTTTGTGTCAAATCATCCGTTTTCTTCAGGACTTTCCACAAACTCTCTTTTAGTTGTTCTGTGCTTTTCTTGGGTTCTCTGTGGGTTCATGTGCACTGTGTCTCTATTCTGCATACTCTTCTCGCCCAGCCTTCTGTTGAACACATCCAGCACGCTTTCCACATTGCCCCGCAGATGCCCTGTACTTCTTCGCACCCACAGAATTATGTTCTGAAGAATATGGATGTTGTGAGTACTCTCGCTTCGAAGATGCAAGCTGCTCTGTCCTTTCGCTCTCTTGCAACTGCTTTTGAAGAGCAGCCCTTCTAGCAAAGTCTTCAATGAAATCCCAGAAACACGTCTTCTGGTTACAGTTGCGGCGATAGAGTGCTCAGGACTCTCCATGCTTTCGAAGCCCCTATGTACAAAGGTGCGACCACATGCTGCAGAGACCCCGTGACATGTCCGAGTCTGCTGTGTCTCTTGAAGCCATATTCAGCGCCTTGCGATGTGCAGGCCTGCGTGCTTGTTGTTTCTGTGCACCACTTCTGGAAAGAGACTCTTCGTGGCCCTTTGCGGTAGCGCAGCTCATTCGCAGCTCTTTCTAGAATCACGGCCGTCTCTGAGCACACTGCATGTTCTTTTTCTCTCCCCCACTTTTGCTGCGTGCTTTCTGCATACACTTGCTACACTGGTCAACCACAGCATAGTATGGGCTCCTGTACACCTTCTTGCACTCCATGCACATGTACACCACGCTCGATGCACACACAGACGTCTGTGTGGCAAGGAGGATGCTGCCTGCCGGGTCTTTCTTGAAGGTCTATCGTGCACTTGCGTTGCTGCACAGAAATGTCAAGACTTCTGCAAGAACGTGTAGAAGAAAACACTTTTGCAGAACAGACATGGGGTTTTGCAGTAATTGTTTGTTGATAAAACTCTGCTTCGGGTAGTCTTGACGAGCCACGTGTGCTTGCACTTGTGTCGCGCCATTGACCCTCAGTAGTCTTTGTGCTGCGTCTCACTCTGTCATTGGCGGTGGGTGTTTGGCTTTCCGAAAGGCCGTTCGCACTCTTGTATGCACAGCAGCAGAGGAGTCTTCTCCGTTTTGTGCCGCTCGGTTCAGGCACCCCTGTACTCCGGCTGTCTTGCGGCATTGTGCTGCTTGCACTCATGTATCTGCTGGATGGTGGCTATACCATAGTCGTGCCTTGCTGCTTGGTCGGAGACCTGTAGTGCTCTTTAGACAACGAGCACCAATCTGCACATGCGCAGTGCACGTTTCAAAGAGTTGCACTCTATGGGCTACTGGCACGAGAGACCTGTACAAAGCTTGCACCTGCAGCTTCTGCAACTGTGCATAGGCCCAGATATTCGTTGTATACCACACTCAGGTACACGTACAATGACACAACTGGAACCCCAGCAATAGTCTCTGGAATACTTCGTGCATACTCAACTCGCAGGGCCATATACTTGCTACGCTCGTCTGCATTCTCTACCTGGCATACCACGCGTCGAATGTGTGCAGAACTGCCATAAGGTTGTCTTCAGACGCCATTAGGACCACTTTCTCGTCTACAAAGAGCAGTCTCAGAAGCGTTTCACACAGCTCCGGGGCCAAGCATTGTGTCTGTGCTGGCCTCAGATCTTACATGCCCTTCACCGCTATGGAGCTGGCAAAAAGAACAGAAGAAAACATGGGGATAGCAACATCTGTACACGTATCCTCTTATGTTGCCTTCGGCGACATAGAAGACATTCTCAGGAGGAAGATTAAGAAGTCTTCAAGTGGTAATACGCTTTCATTCACTATGGAAACCAGGAGAAAGTTTGTTTTGGGAAAGTATCTGATGAAGAAGCTGAGAGGAGACAATCGCATCGACACAGTAATATACCACTCAACAGTAGACCCAGACAAAATCAGAAACCTTCTGTTTCACTGCAATGTCGGCGCAAATCATTCTGAAAGAAATTATCTTAACAGGTACGACTGGATGCGAGCCAGAAACTGGAAGGGCGAGACTAGGTGCTTCTTTGTGCCTGAAGAAAACATATACAGGTTTGTTGAGGTGGAAAGGCCAAATCCTTTTGGGTTTACCGTTGACCTGGACTGGGGAAAGCTTCAGGGCGACTGGGTATATGGCTGCCTGCTGGAGGACATAAGCACCGGGAGATGCTTTGCACTTGTAGTGCAGGAGATGTACACTAATATAAGTTTGGACAACGATACTGACAACGAAGCGATTATGCCCTTGTTGCCGGAGCTGGAAGACATGCCTCGAAAGGACCTCAAGTTTGACATCAACCGTCTTAAGGTTGATGAAATATCTATTTAGATGGAGATATTTTTGTATATGACACACTAAAAGAGTGTTAGGCCCTTATTTTGAGTCTGTGTGTTGCAGGCCTGACTCTTCGTATCAATTGTGTGAGTTAGTCCTATAAGTCCTAACATAAAAATCCGTGTTGGTCTGTCAAACAAGATATGCATGATGTTCTCCTGCTTATATGGAAGATAATTAACTGAATGACACGCATTCCTGCCCTTTCTATTTTGCTTTTTATCATTCACTACTTCTTTATTACTTGCTGTTTCTCTGATTTTATCTAGATTTTTATGGCATGCGATCGCAGATTAAGTTGTTTGAATGTTGCTTGCACATAGTGCATTTTAATTGGGACTAGTGCCTGAATGCAAAGCAAGGGTTTGGCTGCCCATGACTTTTTCACTATGAAGAACACCTCTATTTCGCTACGCAGAAGATACTAGACGTATTAACTGCATACAGAAGCACCTTTCTTACGACACACTTACACTTGGTATGTAGTGCGCGAGGTATTTCTCTACCTGTATATGGATTGTCCATTCCAATTATATGGCTATAAGACGTTTTATGCATTTAGTCGCGTTCAAGGTAGTAAATAGCACTGAGATACGAGTTCAAAGCATATAGTTGGCCGCAACCGTGAGATGTTTTGTTCATGTCTCCCAATCTGAGGATCTTGCCAACAAAACTGCTGCTTTTTAAGGCAATAACTTTATTAATATTCCCGTTAGGGAAGAACAAAACTGTTAATGCTAGAAAAGCATAGTAAAGAGTTTATGAACAAGTCGATTTATCTCTATACTGAGACGTTTTGTCCGGCATGGCATCTGTTCGTTGTAGTTTGCTGTACTCTTTCCCCACATGTGCCCAACACAATGTGTTAGGTGTCTCTAGTAGTTGCCTGCACACAGATGACTCTTCAAAACTGTGTGTTCATGGCCCTAATGTTAACCCATCATCACCTGTTACTTCTTTCTGTGTGCTCTTATGTTTTTCACTAGAAGAATGATAAACAGCGCAAGGAAAATAATCCCTGACATACAAGTGAGAAAATTTTTGGGAAAGATACCGCAAATCCTTTCCATGGTGATGAGTGGGCACCGGAAAACCCGATGATATTTGATATTTTCATGAACTTATCCTCTTGAAACATGTTGAAAATGAATGCTATGAAGAGCGTGAATGGTGCTGATATGACAATTTTAACCAATGTGCCAATTGACATAGAAATAAGAATATATGCAATATCAAATCTGTCATCAGACATGCTCATTGACACAATTACAAACAAGAGAACAGAGTATTTGCAGCGGCACTCTTGAAAGAATGACCGCTATTCATGTTGTTGAGGTGCCACTATCTTAAACATAAGCGATTTCTTAAGCAACTCGGAAGTGTTGTTTTTCAGTTATCCGACACTATAGGTTCTTTCTGTTTTCGATTAATACTGAAGCCTGTCAAATTGTATGTAATTTGCATCTCCTTTTCCGCAAGACAAAATTCCCTGGCATTTCAGACTGCAGTATGCATTTGCTTCGAAAGAAGCCGATGAAAAGCAGCACATTCAAAAATCACGATACAAAGCACTGGTGGGTTGCAAACGATAGAAGTTTTGCCTCTAGAATTTCTTTTCTACATTTTGTTGTATATAAGCAGTCGTTGATGGGTGCTCACGAAAACGGAGTAGATGGCATGTGGTGTGAGATACAAGTAGCGCACAAAAGCATGCAAAGAAAGAGGCTGAATGTACATGATGTTATGAAAAGGTACTTTTTCTGTGTTTTCTAGCAACTTCTGCTATTCATGAGGCATGTAACAGGCATATTCTAAAATACATTTTCGATGCTCTGTGCATGTGTAGAGATATGAAACGTGCGTAAATGCTAGCGGAATTCAAAAATACAGCTTCCAGGACTTATCAGACAGAGCATCCTAGTACAGATTGAGGAGCATTGGACGTCTACTGTGAGCAAAAGCGCGTTGAAACGTACTATAGGAGGTGTGGTGCTTGAAAGCATGCTGTGTTCTTAAAGACACTTGGCATCTGCAATAAGGATCGGGCTGCATTGCATAGAAGGCTACTTGTTAACATAAACGTTTCTTGAAAACGTTTCCAGAGTGGCATAGTCCTTATCTACCATTATAACATTTGAAACGCGCAAGCTTTTCAGGCTCTTTGACATGCATATATACCCGAGTCTCTCGAGCTCCACTTTGCACGAGCTTATGTTCAACTCTATAAGATTTTTCATGCATGCAATTGCGATTATATCGTCTCCGCACAACTTATTACGATAGAGGTTCAGATACCTTAGGTTTTCCATGTCTTTGAGGTGTTTAAGGCTCCCCACGTATACACTCCCCATACACATTTCCAGCCTTGTAATGCTGCTCATATTCGAGATGGCTATCATGTCACTTTGACTCAGCCTGTTGGATGATACATCTAGGCTCTGTATTTTCCTCAAGTTCTTAATGCAAACAAGGCTCCCCTCTGGTAAGCTGCATTCTCTGAGGCTCAGGACTGTGAGCTCGGCCATATTTCCAATCACACTCACATCCTCTTTGGACAGGATATTTAGCGAAACTTTCAGAGCCTGCAAGTTCCCTAGACTTCTCAGAGGCGTCAGGCTTTCCGGCTGCAGCCCACAACAACACACCTCCAGCACCTTGAGACTCGGTATCTTCCCGATTGTCTGCACTTCGTCCAAACCAAGCCTGGTTCTGGAAATGTATAGCTGCTCCAGGCTTCTGAGGTTCACAAGAGACTCCAATCCATCTTGCTCCATGAGTTTACAGTCACACATGGTCAATGCTCTGAGGCTCTTCATTCTCCCGATCACAACCAAGTCGCTTTTGTCTAGCTCGTTGTTGGAGACTAGAATCTCTTCCAGGCACGCAAGGTCTCTAAGATGCACAAGGCACCCTGGGCCTAGCAGACAGTCTCTCAGATCCAGTGACAGAAGACTCTCCATCTTTCCAACTGCACAGAGATCTTCTTCGCTTAGCTCATTATTTGCGACTCTCAACTCCTTTAAACATCGCATTTCCTGAAGAAGCTTCACATTTCCAGGCTCAAGCTCGCAGTAGCTCAAATCTAGGCTTGTAAGCTTCTTCATGCCTCTGATAAAAAGAGCATCTTTCCTGTTCAGAGAGTTTCTACTTACGTCTAGCTCCTCCAGAGTTTTTAACTCTCCAAGACACCTAAGGTTTCCAGGTGTTATCTTACAATTTCTAATGTTCAGCTTTTTTATGCGTTTCAGGCCTGCTATTTCAGAAAGACCTGATTTTCGTGCATGAATTCTTCCGCTGCATTCTAAGACTGAAACAGAGCAATTGTCTGTACATTCAAATACACATCCGGAAATGTCTAGCTCGACCAAGTTTTCCAGCTCTTTGAGATGCTTGAGGCCTCTGAGTTTTTTATTGTGATTATTCATGCATATGCGCAGAACTTCTAGGCTTTCCATTCTTCCAACGCACATCATCATGCTCGTGTCTATGGATCCATGCATACACTCTATCTCGAGCTCGCAAACGTTTGCAACGCAGGCGAATGAACTCAACAAGCCCAGTAAAATTCTTTCCGAAGACTTTAGCTTGTTTATTGCACCAGAGCATATTTTGATTCTGTCGACTTCACAAATACTCTCCAGAGAGCCGCAATATCCCTCTGTGTCCTCTTGTTGTAAGCACAGCGTTGCTCTGTTATCAGATACTCTTACATCAATGCCGTCTTTGTCGGTTTTTCCGACTACGCCAGCGAAGTCTCTTAGCAACTGCAGCATAAACAGGTTGATGCCCTGAACATCCTTGTACTTGTGTATTTCCTTCATCAATTCTTCATCAACTATGGTTGCCTTTGCCAGTTGTGTATACAACCGAATCCTCCTGTCCGCAATGCCCAATGAATTGGCAAGTCTCAGGACATCTGCAACATCCCTCGCTTTGATGTGGACCTTCGGGACGTCTCCCTCAAGAAAAGCAGCTGTTATCTCAAATGTTGTTGCCTCGCAATCCAATGTTATATCTGGCTCGCGGTCTTTCTCGTTTTCCGCGTTCTTTCTGTTGACATGTTTGTTCACTTCTGCCTGTAGATGCTCAGACACTCTGAATATCATACTGTCTGTGTCGTACTGCCTTGTGTTGGCTTTGCTGTCACTACTTCTAAAGCGTATCACAACTTGCATTCCATACACGCACATGTGCAGAAAACACAAAAATACTGTATACACTTTCATCTTAGACATCGTTGCGAAGGCCTACTACTATCCAAAAAGTAAATATCATCTGTAAATTGCAAGATAGCCAAATACTGTGCCTTTGCGTCTTTTTCAACTGCTGTACTTCTTCAAGAGTTTTGCAAGTGCCTACAGAGCTAGCTCTTCCAAATATCACACTTCTTATTCACTTATCTAAATAGAAATGCGCATCAAAGCCTCGAACAAGATATTTACAGAAACCCAGCAATTCTTTTGAAACAATAAAAAACTTGGCAACTAGAGTCAAAGCATGTGAGTCATTCTGAAAAGTATGGAATGATAAGAAAAGAATTTATTGCAGAAAGTTTTTATCTTTTGCGTATGTATTGAGAGTGTCCAGTGCTTTCTATAGAACGTGCACGGAGAGACGTATTAAACATGCTCTGCGATATGTAGGCTGCTACGTGTTCTGCGGAGACGCAGCAGATGTCTCAGCATCTCGCTGGGGGCGTCCCCGCACACGTTCGGGGCATCGATCAAGCAGTGGCCAAGCCCATATGAGAACTGCTCCTTTGAGAAAACCCGTTATGTAGCTGTACATGCTCTCTCTGCACCAGTTAACAAAACTGAAACGAATGTTTTTCTATCTGTAGTCGCGCATACGCACAAGCAAAGAAGACAGGTCTCCTTGGCTTCGTCTCAGCATACTCTCCATAATAGCAGCAACACAACCTCTAGCTACAGCATGCCACTATAACTGAAATCGTGACACCAACATTTCTGTCTCGTCATACTTGGAGTCGTCAAAACAAAAATCTACAATTGTAAGGTCTGTGTCAAATTTCTCCAAAAAAAGTGTCTTTAATGCCCCTTTTCCGCCGCATCCATGCGAGCAGAGCAGACTTCCGAGCTCATGACTGCGGTATACATGCATCGACTGCTTCCCCGTCATCTTTGAAAACGTTCTTATGTAGTGCAGAACATGCGTCCCATAGTCCAAAAAGATGCATTGTACGTTGTGCGTCCCATTTTTTTTTATAAGGTATGTTAGCTCGCTGAATTGCTGCACATCCAGAAAAGCGCTTCTCGGTAACTGTGTTCTTAGGTTGCCTCCCCGCACAATCTGGTGCCCTGGAAAGTGCTTGTTCAGAAAGAAGGTTTTGCCGCTGTGGTGTCCCTTTCCAAAAACAACGACAATGTCTCTGGAGTCTCCAAGAATAACAGGGGTGGTGTGTTGGCGAGGGTTAAACATGAAGAACGTAGTTGTGTTGGGCTCATTTCTAAAAAAAGCCTCTGGCGTGAAGAACTTTAGGCAGCAGTTGTATGCAAACTTGATGTCACAGCAAGAATGGTCGCGCACTGCGCCTGTGCTTCTTCCAGCAGCGTCTCCAACGTAGAAGCTGCTTGCATCTACCTTTCGAAAGTACTTGTGCCGAAGGTACAAGTACGAGCCGGGAAGTGGCTTTCGAAAGAAGTCATTCTTTGTTGTCGCAATGAAGAAAATCGGAAATTCAAACCTCGAAAGAAACTCATCAAGCATCGCAACAAAGCTTTCTTTGAACACATCAAGCCCGAACTGGTTGCTGATAATGCCAACAAAAAACCCAGACATGTACAGTTCGTGCAACCTTTCGGGGACGCTCTTGTACAGAAAGACCCACTTTGTTCCATTGTTTTTATGGTGCACCTCTGACTTAATCAGCGTGTCGTCGAGGTCAAAAAGCGCCAGTTTTGCAGGCACTCCCAAGCTTTCGGAGAAGCTGTGCCGCACAAACATGCTCTCTTCCGCTCTGGTGTCACATACAAAATGGTGAAGACGTGTGTCTTCTGCGCAAAAGTACCTGTCTATCCAAGAAAGGTATCTGTTGTGCATATTCTGTCTGGGGCTGCGTTACAAACTCAATGCTGTTCGCCGGAAATGTGCTCTATATACTTTTAGTGTGTGTCTGCACAAGTAGTATTTAATTAGATGGGCCATCATACTTCAGTGGCTTTCAGAGACGCTGCATGTTTCATTGCTTCTGCAGCCCTGTGAAGTAACCCTCGGATATCTTGTAGGTCTCGGAAACGCTGCCATGGACACAAAACAATGCTATTTTCGCATCAAAAGCCTTCTCTCGAGAATAAATTTCCAGTAAATCAAAACTATGTGAAAGTATGTTATTTCTGGCCAGAAGCAGTCCAGAAATGTTATGTGTGCGCCCTCTGAAACCTGCTTCAGCAAAAAGCCACTTAGTCGCTTTGTTCTTCCTGTCCTCACAAGGACATCCACCGAGCCGTCAAAGTCATTGTCTGGCGAGTATGCAACAAACATATTCACAGTGATGCCATCGTTATTCCGTGTCTCCTCAACAATCTCCTGAAGCTTTTCAGCAACGCTTTTTTCAAGAAGCTCCAAACTTCCTATCACTCTGTATCTGACGTCGCGCATCTGCTTTCTCTTCTTCTCAAATTCAGGAACCATGTCCTTTATGTCCTCAATTTCGCTTCTTGGCCTTCCTAGGTTCTGCTTGCTTAGGACAAAGAAAGACACTTCTCTTATGCCCAAGCCTCTACAGTGGCCAACAAGCTCAGCAAACTTGTCAAAGCCATGTCGCTTTGCATTTTTCAACGCCCTTTTTCTGCAAAATCTCCTGTTGCCGTCCATTATAAATGCAGGTCTGAAGTCTGCAGTCTGCAAGTAAAAAGCAGGAATATAGGAAAACACCTTCGTAAGCACACTACTGTTAAGCATTCTGTCCATGGCGCCAACCGCTGCTATTATGCACATGTTCAGGACAGTCTGTGTGTTCCATGAACTTGCACTAAGTGAAAACATGGGTTTATTTATAAATATACAGCTAGTTAATGCTCTTTCTAGCAATGCCCTGAGGCTCAACAAGCATGCCGTGTTGGTCAGTTTGGTTCACACAAAAACCCCAATCTCTCCAATCTTGTCGATCTCCCTCTGAATCTTTGCCTGCACTCGGCTCTCTCGGGACTTTTCATGTGTCAAGCCCTCTCGCTCCTCCTTCAATTTTGCAATCGCATTTTCGATTCTTATGATGTCTTTGTTCAGATCGTTTTTCTTGACCTCGTCCTGCTCTACCTCGCTGTTCCGGGATATGAGCTCGTCCTCTATGCTTCTTACTCGGTTGTTTTGCATATTCACATCCTCGCTCAGGTTCTCCAGCCTTATTCTCTTCTCATCCAGCTCCTTGCTGAGCCTTACAACCTCGTTGTTCAGAATACGCATCTCAGCACTCAGCTTTCTCACAGCCTTTTCGCTAGCTTCTCTCCTTGCAATCATGTTCTTGACACTGTTTCGCCGGTTGAGGAGATCAATCTGCGTATTCTGTGCCTTCACGCGTGTCTCACCTAGACTGCTTACAAGTGCCTCTATCTGTTCATCAACCTTGCTGAGCTCCTCTGCTATCTTGCTTTCTCGCCCCCGGCTCTCGCGTATTTTTACCTCCAAATACGACTCACGTGCGCTGTTTGCATTCTCAGCACTCTCTCGTGCGTTTCTTTCAAAGTCCCTTGTGCTTTCGCCGTCCTCCACCCCGCGAGAAGCACTGCTATACGTGCTGTTCAATCTCATGCTGCTGTCAGTCCGCATGTTTCCGTCGCGACTGCCAGACAGGTGGCCGCTCCTGGGGTTGGTGCCTGTTTCAATTCCCCGAGCGTTTTCAGAGTACTGCTCGGGTCTGTTCCTTGGACTGCTCTCCTGGCTTCTATATGGAACATCGATGTCAATGGAACCTGGGATTTGGCTAAATGTTCCGTGCTTGCCTGCATAGTTGCTATTTTTTGTGCCTATATGGTGTCTGCCGTTTCGGTTGCCCTCTAGAGTACCTCTATTTACTGCCAATCGTCTGATCTCTTCCATTTCCCCATCGTCTATGCCCAGGGGACGCGCATATTCCTTTGTAAGATACTGCCTAATGACCTCTCTTGCATCAGACTCACGTCTATTCTGCATACTTTTTTCGTTATCGTATGCACTCTCTTGTGTGCTTCTGCTCTTTTGAAACAGACTCCCAGGCACGGCCTGGCCTGTGGAACTCTTAGGGCCCAGAAGCCCCAGGTCGTCCAAAAGAACGACTTTTTGAGCAGAAGCTGCGATCCATAGAAACAACATCTATTTATTTATTTTTCATTGCACTTATTAATTAATACTGAAACAGCCCTCAGTGATTTCCAGAAGGCAAAATCTCACCTTTCTTCTTATGGTGTACCGCCTGAGGAGAGTACTAGCACGTAAGATAAACCAATGGCAAGCCTGTTTTGCTTACAATGTGAGCTGCCCTATGTCTCGTTTCATGTATTCTCCTTGAAGAGCAGTACCTGATGCCCTGCTAAAAATATGAAACCGCTAGGGCATTCATTCCTTCTGCACTCCTCACAGCTCACTCAAACAGCTTTTTGATGGCCTCAAAGTTTATCTTCTTTGTTAGCTTCTTTTCCTGTATGCAGTTTTTCACCGCATCCACAAAGTTGTTGAACTTCTTTTGTTGCTTTTTTCGGCGCGGACGCTTCTCTACAAGTACCCTAGATTCCTTCCATCGCATGTACTCGCCGTACATTTCGTTCCATACCCTTTCTCTCTTTTCGGTCTCATCCTTCGACAGTATCAGCTCGTCAATCTCTTTGTCGTCAATGTGCATGTCCTCATCACTCTCTGTGCTTTGTAGCCATTTTGGCCTGTGTGCAAGGTGGCCTGCGTCTTTTGCAGCATGCACCAGAGCTATAATGTTCTCCTTTGCGTCGACGCTACCAGGCCTGGAGGAAACTCTGGTTTCGCTGCTCTGATCGTTGCAGCATGTCCCATCGCTGCTCTCACCTGAACCAAACATCCTGTCTATCTCACCTGCAAGTCTTCTTTTTTTGATGATCGGGGGTTCCTCCTCGCTCTCTAGCCACATGCTCACGAAGTCCCTGACAGAAAGCCCCGCACTCTTTGTGTCACACAGTTCTCTGAGCCTTTTATTTATTGTTATTGCACTCACATTTGCCACTCTCGCAATGTCTTCGATGTCTCTCTCCTCGTTGAAAATTCGGCATGCAACTAACAATGCAGCCCCGCACAGGTTATTTGGCCGCCTTCCCACAACTATCCAGTCTCGCTTCATGCGCCCAACAAGTCGCATGCTCATCTCTAATACCTTCATATTTCTGATGCCAAGCTTCGTGACAAAACGAGGCAGGTAGAGCGAAGGGTCTATCAGTGCGGTCTTGATTCCCAGAAAATGAAGTATCTTCAGAAAGACTCTTCCGATCTTGTGCACGTCAATCCGGAGAAGTGACGAGAAGTCAATCATCATGTGCGGCGTCTTCTCCTGTCTGCAGACGATGTATATGCAGGCACTAAGTGTGTAGAGTATGTTCTTTCCCTTGGACACGTTGTACTGAAGCGCCAGCTTGTACCAGCGAAACGCCGAGCATGCATGATCATGGCCCAGTCCCAGGCCGCTGCATATGTTTTGTATTTTGTTTTCTATGTAGAAAGGTGTTGTTTGTATGAATGTCTTGCCGACTTTTGTAAATGTTTCTGTTATCTGAATGATCTGTCCTGTGAGGCGGGAAACTCCCTTCTCCTCAGAAAAATCAAGAGAGGAGACGATCGAATCGTCTTCCTGCACAACACCACATCGAGAACAGTACACTAGGCCTCTTATTGGGTCTGCTACCAACCTCACATCGTTGCAGTTGTGGCATTTCATCGCAGGGCGGTAAGTTTGGGGGTCCGGCAGCGAACACTATAGAGGCCCTGCTTGCATGGTTGCAGGAAAGGGACTTGCGGCGCATTCTTCTTCGGTGCACGGCAAATATGTTGCACAGTGCATAGCAGTTTCTTTTGGCAACAAAAAGCGCATCATAGTCTAAGCAGCAGAACCCCATGAGGGCTGCATACATATATGACAAAGAGGTGGGAAGCTTCCACTTTGGGCCCAACCACCCAATGAAGCCACATAGAGTTATGCTGACGCACTCCCTAGTCCATTCGTACCATCTGGACCAGCACTTTGATGTAATTTCGCCGCAGATAAAGCCAATCACACAATTCCACCCAAAGGATTTTCTGCAGAACTATACAAGCCTAGACAACGACTGTCCAAGCTTTCCCGGAATAAGCGAGTATGGCATGAGAGTTGTGAGCGGGACCCTAAATGCCGCGCGCTTGCTTATTGGCCGCGAGTATGACGTTGTGATAAACTGGGCAGGTGGAATGCACCATGCAGGAAAGACCAGACCATCGGGATTCTGCTATGCAAACGACATTGTCATTGGGGTCATGGAGATGCTGAACTACTACAATAAGATAATGTACATAGACGTGGACATTCACCACGGAGACGCAGTGGAAGAGGCATTCTATTTCACTGACAGGGTGTTTACGTTGTCCTTTCACAAGTACGGTGACGACTTCTTTCCAAAGACAGGGAGCCTGTGCAACATCGGCGAGGGACGGGGATACAGACATGCCTGCAACGTGCCTCTGAAAACCGGAATTACAGACGAATACTACCAGTACGTGTTCGAGCCTGTAGTTGAAAGATGTGTCCGCAAAATAAGACCGGACATCATCGTGCTGCAATGCGGTGCAGACTCAATCGTGGGCGACAGAATAGGCTGCTTCAACCTGAGCATAAGAGGCCACGGAAAGTGTCTTGAGTTTGTGAAAACTTTTGGAGTTCCGATGCTTGTTCTGGGGGGTGGCGGATACACACCAATAAACGTAAGTAGATGCTGGACATACGAGACATCCATAGTGTGCAGCCAGAACATTCAAGATGCAATTCCCAAGCACGATACATATTATACACACTATGCGCCTGATTACAGCATGAACCCAGCTCTTCCTGCTAAACACAAAAACCAGAACACAAAAGAGATGTTGGAGACGATCATGGGCTTTGTTTTTGGGGTTATTGACAAGATATAGCAACACAGGCATTACAAACACTGAAGATAGTGACTTCGATCATGACGGTCCACACATTTTGTCCAGAAGCCAATAAAAACTGTTAGTGAATGTTGTACCCTCTGTTAATGTTATGAATGACCATACAAAATGCACAAACACGCACTCTGCACAGGTACGCATCAGAACTTGTAAACACTATCTGCGCTGAAACCAAGGTCCTTTAAAATTCCCTTGAGCTCTCCCTGTCCGCCAGCTTCTTTTGCACCACAGATAGCTTCCAACATGCCACAAGGACCCGACACATATATGAAGTCGACTTGTTTTTTGTCTTCATCTTCTGTGTAATTTTTTAGAATGCTTGCGCTAACTGCATACTTTTCTCCTCCGTAAGTGCTTTCTGCATCGGAGCTGGTGCTGTCAAAAAGGTACACCACGTTGCAGAACGCGTTGTACCTGTTCAGAAAGTCTTTGAGAAAGACATCGCTTTTTGTTCTGTTGCAGAAAAGCAGTGTGAATACCGTTGCATCTGTGGTGCTGTGGTGCCTGTGCTCAAGTATCTGCACCATCGGCGTGACGCCTGTTCCCCCAGCTATCATCAGAATGCTTCTGAACTCGTTTTCTATGTATGCGCGCTTTTCAATCGGAAACTCAATCTTCAGGCGGTCGCCTACTCTCTTTTTTCTGATGTGTTCAGAAAGCATCCCTCCCTTGTACAGCTTGATAGCAAATCTCAACCCAGATGACATGTTCAAAGAGATAGGTGTGTATGCACGAAAAACGCGGGTGTCATCTGTGTATATGCGGGCAAAGCACGATGGCCTCCATTCTGTAGGAGAGCCAGGTGGATCCACAGTAATAGATACAATGTTGTGGTTCAGCTCAGATATGCTTCTCACTTGGTACTCTTTGTAGCATGCATGCATGGGTGAAGGAATTTCCGACGTCAAAGTTTCCATCGAGGACTCTGAGGCAAAGAGAAGAAGACACAGTCTTGTCTGAGCAGCACTCGTGGCTTGGTATGTAAATTTGTTTTGCTAGCCCCTCCATGGATCCACAACAGTATACGATTCAGATTCTGGACAAGGACGAAAGTACTGACCTTGTAACCTCAAAGCAATCTTGTCTTATTGGGAGAAGCCTTATTAGTGATATTCGCATTCATCTTCCCAGCGTGAAGGAGATGCACCTTGAAATAGACATGAAAAACAAGAGAGTAACCGCATATGGCCAAGACGTGAAGGTAAATGACGTCGAGGTTGGGGTGAATGTGACAGTAGATTATGAGTACGGTGATGTTGTCTCGCTAAGAAACAAAAGGTTTGTTGTGCACAAAAACAAGGAGCATAGAGAAGGAAAGGGTCTTCCGTTGATTGTTTCGGCAGAAAATGCGTTTGGAGAGCAGATCATACCACCCACAGCATCGCTTAAGGGACGCTTTAACATGAGCCCAAATAGGCCCCGGAGATCAGAGGATGCTGCTTCTACTTCATGTGGACCTGTTGATGATAGAAGCTCTGCAGACAATGCAGGCTACAGAAGGGTGCATGAAGAGAAGGAGACACTGCCTGAGGAGGACTCCGAGAAAAGCACACGTCCCTCTTTTTTCAATGCAACAGACTCATCAATAGACAACATAATTGCCAGGGAAAAAGAGATTGTGGAGAGCGAGATAAAGAACAACATAGATTTCGATGTAAATGTACTTCAAACATCAGTTTCTGCAAAGAGCACAAAGCCAATGGACCTGAAGGAAGCTGTGCTTGAGAAAACGGTGCTTGAGGACATCATAGACAGTAAGCAGGACGCTGTAGAAGTTAAAGCAAAAGTAAAGGAGCTTGCAGATAGGGGCGAGATACCCAGAAAGACTGATTCGGGTGCCTCTGAAGCGAAAGACCACTCCGAAGGGGATGGGATTGCCGAGTTAGGGTGTTTTGGTGGAGCAGATACCGTAGACGCTGCCAGGAATGTCACTTCAAACACAATAAATGTCAGGAGCGAGGTGCTTCTTGTAACTGAAAAGACCATAAGCGCCGCCGATAAAATGCCGTCAGTGTTCGCAACAGATCTTCTAGAAACCCCCAGCAAAAATACAGAGAATAAGGCCTCTTTTGAACAGCAACCAAGTGAAGAAACACTGCATGAAGACAGCCGACACATGATTTCCGGGGAGCCTGTGGAGCAAAAGATTAACACTTCAAAAAACGGCGATCAAATTCACATCACAGACCACGCAGAAGTTTCAGAAAAAGTCGAAAAGGAAGCATCCGCTAGCGAGGGCATTGCCGAAGACAATGATGGTGTCACTGATGAAAGCGCAAAAAGGAGAAGTGTTGATAATAATTTGGCAGGGGAGACGTCAAAGAAAGAGTCAGAAATGGCGAATACAAAGTATAGTTCACCGAGCAAAAGAGTTGAGAATCTTGTTGACTCTCTGAAGAAGGAGGAGGAGTGCCGAGCCAGCATGGGCGTTCTTGCCAAAAAGACAGGACTCATTGATGAAACAAGCATGAAAAGCGAAACACCGCAAAAAAGAGCTGCTAGCCAAAAGAAGAAAGAAGAGTTACCTGGAAAGAGAAAGAATTTGTCACAAGCAGAGACTGGGGCGGCGAGCAAGAGCGAGAGAAATCTCCCCAAGAAGAAAGCAGATGCTAATAAGAAGGAAACATCCACAGCCCCAAAGAGCAAGGAGAAGGGGGGGACTGCTGACGAGCCCCAGAGAAAAAAAATTCGGCTTGCGTCTGCAGCATCGCAACAGGACGCTGCCCTGCCTCAAAAAAGTAGAAGAAAAGCAGCTGTTCCTGAAAAGACCTCTGCCAAGAATAAAGTACAGCATACAACAATCAAGAAAGATGCTGTGAAGAAAAAAGCACCAGCAACTGCAAGAAAAAAGAAGGAGGATGATGCAGCAGAGAAAAAAAAAAAAAAGAAGAAGACATCAAGAAAGTAAAATAAAATGGAAGCTAGCAGCAAGTGTCTTCTACAAGTCATGTAATAAGGAGCTTCCATGCATTTTACATCTTATTTTATTCGGTTTATTTAATGCAATACAGAGACCTTTGTCAAGCTTTTAGCTGCTCTGCGTAGTTGCTGCTTGCACAAGGGTGCAATGCTACCCCAAGTGCAATGAAGATAGCTGTAGTGTGCGCGATGAATCAGAATAGAAGCATGGAGGCTCACTATCTTCTGAGAAAAGAAGGCTATGACGTCCATTCGTATGGAACAAATCCTGTTATAAAACTGCCAGGTCCTACTGTTGCTTCTCCTAATGAATATACATACAATATGACATACCGAGAAATATATGATGATTTGGCACGCAAAGACCGCCGTCTTTATCAGGAAAATGGGCTTCTCATGCTTATGGAGCGCAACATGCTAATAAAGGAGCGTCCAGAATACTTCTTTGACAGCACATATGTCTTCGACCTGGTGATAACTTGCGAGGAAAGATGTTTTGCCGCAATATTTGACCACTACATGGGCCCGAGACAAAAAACAGGTGGGGGAAGGTTCTATCTTGTCAACTTTGACGTGAACGATACCCAACAAGACGCCATTTGCGGTTCACATGAGATTGCGGGGTTTGTAGCCTATCTCTCTGAGTATGGAGAAGAGGACTTAGAGGATTCAGTACAGAAGGTACTTGACAAATACATGAGAAACAACGAGACACAGATGTTGTTTTCTGTCATAGATTATTGAACATTTCACCAAAGCGTGCTTTGTATGCATCGATAAAGTAAATTCTTTATTTCAAACTCTTATGCATTTACTAGATACATTACATTCTTTGATGCTCTTGCGTTTTCTAAATACATAACGTACAGTGCCACACTATGCTCCATTACTGCACATGAACAAGCTTCATGTTTCAAGCTTTCTCCTTATGCATTCCCAGATACACCTTTCTATGCCATTTTTTTCAACCAGGTAGTGTACGTCAGACATCACCCCGTGTCCAGTGATACCCTCTGCTCTGCGGATGCTCCTTGTGCTCAAATGTAGTTCTGCTATGCACACAGTGTCAACTCTCAGGAAAGTGCATGCCTTCAGTGCTTTGTATGTGGTTAGAACTAGGGGTGCATCTCCATTGTTAAATTTTGTGCACTCAAGACTGTCTGTGTTCCTATGTGCGCCATACAAGACAACTTTCTTTACCCATGGAGTGTGTTTCAGCAAAGCTATGATGGTACGTCTGAAGTGTACTATTACAGCCACTCTCAGCCCCTTTCTGAGCAAGTACTCTAGATATAATCCGGTTGTGTTGTGTTTGTGTCTAATCTCTCTTTTGTACTTGGAACGCAGCTCCTTGCTCCACTTTTCCAAAGCAACGGAGGATGTTTTTCTGCGTGTGCTAGAGCACTTTATCACTCTTCTGTGAACAGGTAGCACGCTTTTTGGGCAGTTGGCATGTTCTATGTCATTTTGCTTGCTGCTTGTCCCGTTGCTACACGTGAGAATGCTGCTTCGGTCTCTTATTAGACAAAATCGGCTGATCAGGTATTGTAGTTCGTCTGGAAAAGCAGTGTAGCGCTTTTTGAAGTACTTGTATGTGATAAATGGACTTTTGAAGATGATGCTGAAAACAGTGAACCACTCAGAAATGGCCATATGTCTTGTGGCGGTCGTGATCAGCACTACTCGCGTTGTCCTTGACAGTAGCTCTGTGAAGCACTTTTCAATATGTGATTTTCTGTTCAGAAACGCATGAGAGTCGTCAACAATCGCGAGACCGTACTCCAGAGATGCAAAACAGCTTTGGTTCTTCACAATAAAGGAGTGGTCTGTGATGCATGAGTCTTCGCCTAGTTCTGATATTCTTCTCACGATATCAATGTCCATTCCAAGAATTATGCGTGCAGTATCCTGCCACGCACATGCACAGATGCTGTTGCATACAATGAGAATCGGCTTATTATCATGAAAGCAACTCGCTATGGCCAGTGCTTGATATTTCTTGCCCAATCCGCTAGCATCGCCAAGAAGAATCCGTCCACCCAGTCCAAAAGCCTTTTCAACAGTGAGAATCTGAAAGTTGTAGAGTTTTCTTCTTACAGAAGGATCGAGGGTAGAATGTGTGTACCCAGGTGTGGATGAAATCATCTTTATGTATCTCCACACAGTCTCTGAGACCATCATGCGGGCCTTTCTGACCTTTTGTATTACTCTCTCTTGTATTTCCATGCTAAATGTCCAGTTCACACCATCATGTTTTACGTGCTGAGGATCCTCGTTCTGTATAATAGATATTAGGTCCTCATTCTGTGGATGTAGGAGCATGTAGCCCTCTGATGTAACAGACAACTTTAGAGTTCTGAATGGCATTCTGTTGTCTGCACAGTTACTCTGCATGTTGTGTAGCATCTCTTTGACGAAGGATTCTTTTTGACTGCTCTTTGCGTATGAGAAGTGCTGGTGCTCAAATGACCGTGGCATGATGTATGTGTGTGGCAGTCTTCGGAGTGTGCACATGATTTAATTGCTTCCGCAAGTTCTGCACACAATACTTGGGAACATGAAGCTTTCTTTTTATTTCTTGGTACATGGTACAAGAAATCAGGAGTGTTTTGCGTGGCGCTGCATGTGCAAGTGCAGCGAGTTCAGAGACTCTGCTGCATGCCCGTAGTGCATGAAAAGAGCTGCGGCCACTTTTGTTGTTGAATTTTTGAGCCCATGCTGCTGGATGACCAGGACCGTCTGTGCAAGATATGCCTAGAGAAGGAGTCAGAACATGAAAAAATTCCGGAATGCCATCCGTGTAAGTGCACCGGGTCTCTGAAATATGTCCATTCGTCATGCTTAGAAATGTGGCTGAGAACAACATCAACAAAGCAGTGCGAGCTGTGTCTCTACAAGTACAAGTTTAAGAACATTTACAGAAAGGACACTCCTGATAAAATAGGCGTGCTGGTTGTTGTACACGTTTTGGCCCACAAGATGTTCATGCTTTTTTTCAACACACTTCGAATCTCGCTCAGCATTGTTCTCCGGCTGTTTGTTGTGTATGCCACTTCTGTGTTCTACTCTCTCCTGTTTCTAAAGCAGGAGGGACTTGCAAGTGAGTATCATTTCTTCAATGGTCCTCTTCTGGTTTGTATTGCAATGGGTGTCCAGTCGTTGAAAAAATGCGTTGCAAAGAAGCTTGACATGCTGAAGAAGCGGAGAATCATACTGAACAGACTGGGTGGGAGAAACAGCGCTGAGGAGAATTACACACCTTGCACAAGCGTAACACAGAGCGAGACACCTGAATCTATATATGCGAGTTACGAAAACATGAACATTAATTCTCATGAACAGGAGACGCTTTTACGCGAGATTACAAGTTCACTTGCCTCGTCTGGCAACACGCCAAGTAACATCGGAATATCATACAATAGTCTTGGAGAAAGAGAGTCCTATGTTTCCATCAACACACCTATAGACGATCCTCTTGCAGCTGCACTGAGCAATGGAAATGACGACGAAAGCATTCTTTCAAGGTTTAACATTCCATTTTCAATGTCTTTTTTGTCATGCACAAAATGGCTATTATACAATTGCGCAATGATACTTGTTTTCAAGATGCTCCTTGTTCCCTCTGTGGCCATAAGGCTTCTGCTCAAAATATACAACATAGAATTCTTCAACTTCATATCGGAACACAACCTGGAGGACCTATTTTGCAACCTAGTCGGTCTTCTTATTGGAGTATTGCATCTTATTCTGGCCCTGCAGCACATTCCAGGGCTCAAGGAGCACTATACCTTTTTAAAGGTATTGTTCTTTCTCTACTACGAACTGTTCGTAAGCACCGCACTGCTTGGTATGCTACTCAACTACGCATTCTTCAGGTTTCTCAAATTCAGAAACTTTCTATTTGATAGTATGCTTTTCAAACGCCCCCTGCTTCTCTTTATCAATGGATCGGTTCTTCTGAACTACGCGACTGGTCTTCTTGCAATGTTTCTTCTTACAATTCCCATATTGACCCTAAAGAAAATATACAGGCCAGGCGCTCTTTTCTTTCTCAGAAATGCATCTGACTTTGACATTATAAAGAAGATTCTGACAAGCGATTTTTGGGTGCTTCTGTGCAACCAGCTTCTGGTTTCTGCTGCGTATGTCGCATCCATTGTTGCCACAATATATACACACAAAGATCTTTTGAAGAACGTATCTTTTGAGATAGCCACATACAAGAAGCTTTTGGCCTACATTATAGTGTCTTTTGCCATATTTGTGCGCGTGAGAGCACTTTCTGAGTTTTTGGAAAAGAATTTTCATCGAATTCTTCTATTGCTTTGCAGAGCCGCAAAATGCGAAGACTACTTTTTCGGCATTCAAAGACAGAATCCCGATAGATGTATGCTGCGATGGTGTCCAAACAAAGACGCGAAGTATTCTAGAAAACAGAGACTGGCCTATCTTGCACGACCTTTCAGCGAGGAAGAGTATGCAAAGTTCTACTTGGGAAGAAGCAGCGACCACAAGTATGCTCTATATTACATACCAGCAGGTTTTCGGTACCGCTGCTTTGCCGTGCATGTTGGAGCTTTTTTTGTGTTGCAGGCATTTGCCAGCGTAGTATTCTGTACATCGCTTTTTCTTGGCAGTATTGTCCGCAGAAAAATGCACATTCCACCTGATGTTTATGAGAAGGTGATTCCAAGTGACGTTCAGTTTTTGCTAGGAATAGCTATTGTGCTGTCTGCAGTGCAGTTGCTGTACAATACATACTTGAACTTGAAATGTCAAATATCGCTCGCAAGCTTGCTGGACAAGATCAACGACAGTATCAAGGTGGTTGTGATACATGTGTTCAGAATCTTCGTATGGCCCACTATTGCCTCCATCGTCGTCTTGAATTCCTTAGGCGTGCACGACACATTGAAGTCAGAGAAGATCTTTCTTTACTGCATCATCGACATATTTCTGGTCATGGTGATCGTGACACACATAATTGCAGAAATAATCAGGGTCATTGGCCTTTTTCCAACTATCGAAGTAATTCCACTTTTTGAACTGATACGCAAGCTTATATTCGTAACCTCTCTCAACGTGGGCATTGTTATGCTGACTACTCTGTACGAGGCTGTTGTGATTAAAAAGGCGTTTGCGGCGGGATACGGACATGTGTATTTGATAATGGGTCTGATGCTGGTTTTCGTACCTCTCGTTTTCTACTACTCATTTTTAGCACTGCGAAGAATTGTGCTCTTTGTCAAAAACATCAAGGAAGAGCTCTTTCTTGAGAGAAGACAAGCTATGAATTACGGAGAATGAAAGCGTATTTTTATACACACCTCTTCTTGACTAGATAAATACGTTTTCTATGTTGTTCCTTTTTTCGGCTACTTCAATCTCTATTGCGAATTGTTAAGAGTCTATCAAAGCACATATTAATGTGCGAGAGGAATTTTTCGCAAAGCCACTTTTGCAAGCATCAATGTCTGATCTCTTGTCCAAGGGGCATCGCTTTAGGGGTCACTTTGTGACATCGGTGCAATTAAGGTTCACGGTCTACAAATGCTTCAATTGTAGCGTTACATACGCCAAAAGCGCTTAATTTGATCTTCGTTCAGAATGCATAGAGACCTGACGGCATTTTTTGTTTAGAAGAGCTGCTATTTAATTGGTTGCAAAAAAAACCCATGAATGTGGAGGAGTACCTAAGATTGTCAAACATGACGCGAAACTCAGAGCTCGAGCTGATGTCGCTCTATAACAAAAAGCAGAAAATCTTGGAGATGCAGTCGCTCAGGGCTAAGCAAGCCGTGCTGGAGATGGACAGGATGGTTCTAGTACTCAGGCAAGAAGTCAGTGACTTGAAGATAAGAATAGGAGAGCAAGAGACTATGTACAACGAAACGAGGGAGAGAAACGATGCGCTAAGGAAAGAAAACAACGAGCTCCGCGAAATGCTCAATGGATCGCAGGGAAAGGTGCTGGAAGACCACAAAGAGCTAGAAAGGGAAATAAACGTTCTCAGAAAAGAGAACAAACGGCTTGAAGGCCAGATTACGAAGCTTCAGCAAGAGAGAAACGAGATCGAAAGGAGATGCAAGGATCTTTCGGTGGAAAACGCACGGATTACACAGCAAAATACTTGTCTACTTGCCAAAAACAGCACGCTTTTGTATGAGAACGAACAGATAAATAAAGATCTACATGCAAAAGACGCTAAAACGGTGCAGTACATAGAGGAAGCAAAAAGCGAACTGCTTCGAAGAAACAGAGAGCTAGAATGTTCTAATAAGGAACTGGGAGCCTCACTTCTGAACCTGCAGCTACAATACAACGATCTGCTTGTGAAAAACGCTGAAATTATAAAGAACGCATGCACAGCTGAGAAAATATCAAAACAGGTTGCTGTAGATGTTGGTGATAAATGCAGCAATGGTGTAGAAAATGCAGCGGGTAACAAACAGATGACTGTGCAGAGAGAGGATGTTGTGGCAATTCTCAGAGAGCTGCTGCAGCAGAATGAGATTGATGGTGCTAGTAGACTTGCAGAAAAAATAAATAGAGAGACACTTTCTAGCAAGAACACAGAAGAGTGTGTCGTTGATGACACTAATTACAAAAACACAACAAAGGAAAAAGGTACAGAAAGCAAGCTTGCCATTTCAGGTCTCACTAGAAGAGGTCCTGGACGCCCACCGAGCAAGCGCTCTGCACCGCAACCAGAAAAGGCCCTGCAAAAGATTCCCCAATCCAGTGCTAAATCGGATAGCTCCTCTTTAGAAGAGAAGGATAACAGCAGAAGTGCTACTGTGTCAGCAGAAAATGTAGTAGGCAGTGTTGCATCAAGTATCCAAGCAAAAGGTGCTAAAGGCACATCATCTGCAGGCATCAAGCACATGGTTCTAAATGAGATGCCACTCAAGAAAAAAGCCAGAGCAGGTATATCGGCATACAGTGCCTTGACAAAGAAGAATGAAGTAAGAGATTTGGGAGATTCTAGTGCAAAAAATACTGGAGATGCAGCAGAAGACAGCGGCTTACCAACAAAGGAAATCACTAAGATCGAGAACGAGTCCTTCTTTGCGAACCTAACATTTAGCAGCTCAAGTCCTTTTTTCAAAAAGTGACTAGAATACACATGTAGCTGTGCTCACTAGATCGCTGTAATGCGGAATATCCTGTTTACTTCACAATACACGTTTTGTGCTGTCAGCAGTCTATTCAGGTTGCTCTTTTACGTTAATAAAGCACACACTAATTGCATGTACTCTCGTGCCTGCCGAGCACTTGCTGTGCGCGCTTCTTTCTTGGTACTGTCCACATCAACTATCTTGTCTCGTGTGATAAATGAGCCCTATGCTCAAGACAATGAGCTCTGTGGAGATAAGGTATGTCTCGTACAGGTCATTGCGTCCGCTGTTTGATATTGTGCATCATGAAAAAAACTTCAAAGTGCAAGTTGTGTCACTTGAGCCGTTTTCTACACTTGTTGAGCTCTTCAACTACAAGAACATCAGATACAAGCTCATTCTGTCACAAGCTGACAGCTACAGTAAAAGAAAGGTCAACATAATTGTGCATGATTCCAATATTGAATGCAGAACCTCTGGTAAGTACCTTCTGTACCAGAACATAAGAAATAGGAACTTTGTGCAGGTAGTGTTTAGCATTGGCGTGGATGAAAAAATGCGTTACTGCTGCTTAAAGTATGGGCTGCTAGCGAAAAAGATTGTCAAGGCACATGGACGAGCCAGAACATTGGGCGACCTCGAGAAGATAATAACACAAACCGATTTTGAGATGCCGCCGCTGTTGCTGAGCTACATTGAGACTGTTGTGCTCCTGTGTGTGCGGAGAAGCAAGTTTGAAGAAATATGCAAGCAGGCTCTACAGATAGACAGTAGAATTGATAATACTTTTCTTATCTGGCTTACATTGAAAGAACTGACAGACAAAGACCTTGTAGCCAGGAGTGGCAATTATTTCAAAGCAAATGTAAGCAAGGAGCTTTTGGAGAGGGCCTGCAAAAATGTGAACATAGATACCAGTCTGTTTCTCTAGCCATTGCTCATACAAACATCGAGTGCACCTGTGGCAGAGTGCAGAAGACTGCTTTTATTCGATGGTAACAATCTGTGCCCTTAGTGTCGCAAAATGGACAGAAGAAAAGCTGTGCAATCTCAGAGTCAGCAGCATGCATCAGCTCCAGGCAAGGAGAAGCAAAAAAAGCCGCGGTACAGTGAGTCTGATGCGATGCAAGCCTTCTTGAGCTCTGAAAAGGGAATAACTTTTCTGATAGACAGGGCAAAGGAGGCCAAAATACAAGCAGTCACAGGGCAAGGGCAAAGAAGAGATACTGGCTATATTGTGGACGAAGTCCTTGACTTCTATGCGACGTGGTCTTTTGGCTGTCCAATAAGACATAACAATAAACTTTCACAGTACGAGTTGATTAGAAAGATAGAGGACTATTGCTGCAGACCGGAGATCAAGAGGTTCTTTGATTACCTGTTTATTGACTGAGCTGTGCTTGGTCCTGCTTGCTTTTGGACAATGTAATTTGCGAAAAGTAGCATCCCACAAATGGAAAACAAGGAGACAAATAGAAACAGCGACATGATAAACAGCATTGAGTTTGTTAAGGCAAGAGCAGAGGAGATTCGCCGCTTGGAAGAGCTAGTAAAAACAACGCGAAAAAAGACAATGCTTTTTCAGCGCCTGCCATTTCACAAGAGGCGCAGATGCAGATCCTTCCGGTACAGAGGGCGGCGTCCAAGTACAAGCGGCATTAAGACATGGTTCGCAAAGCGCTTTAGAATGATTAAAATATATGGAACAGAGCTTCCACTGCAGCGATACGCAAAGTCGGATTCTTTCATATACAAATCGTTTGATCGTGGCTTTCTCTTCTACGAGTCTCACAAAAAGGCATACGTCTTTGAGAAGAGCAGTTTTTTCTTTTCCGGGTGCGAGTGCTTTGAAACTGATCGGTATGTTGTTGCGGTATCCATGGATCAAGCTCCATCTGATGCGAGCCTTGTAGGCTGTCTTGATACGCCAATAGCTGTTATGGGGAATGTTTGCATAGCGAAGGGCGTATACACAACTGGCAGGGACATGCGTTCAGAATGGTGTACAGTGGAAACAACATTCGACGACTACATAGACTCTTGCTTTACAAGCAAAAAACATGCTGCAAGCGGCGATAATGTGCTGGTGTTTGCCTTTGTCGAGTCTCAGGGCACTCTTGAAAGGGGAAAGATATTCGTGCAGAAGAGCCATCTCATGACCCTCTGGCAGAAAATGACTCTCAAGGGTCTCATTCCAGTATCTATAGACGAGCTTCTGAGAATAGGCCTTGAGACAAAGACGCTTGTTTTTCCCTTTGACTACGCATATACAACATTATACAGAGAGTATGAAAGAGAAAGGATGGCACCTGTTGTTGCAAAGTACAACAGAACGCCTTCAGCTAAGAAGCCGCATGTGACGAGCAATATCATGTGCTTTGAGCATTCTGCAGGCGGACAACTCCTGTTCTTTGACGTGCCGTGCGGAAGAGTGCGAAGGTGTGCAAGCGTGTTTAGCGGAGAAGAAAGAGTGGGGTCCGTGCTCAGAGCAGCATACTGCTACTCTATTGGAAGAATGCGAGGCATTTGCATGATTGAGGACGGTAAAGAGGGCGGTGCTCTATTCGTTAAAAACATAGAAAGCCCCAAGCTCATACGAATAATGCTTTCGCAATGAGGTGTCCATTACGTGGCCTCCTCCGCAAATATACATGCTGATTAGAGCACGATGACATCTGTGTCGGAGATCTGCGGGCGCTGCTACCAAGTTGGCATGCTGTGACTGGACTGCTAGCACAAATAAGGAGATCTAATGAAGCACCTTGCTGAGATGAGATTGGTGGAAAGAAGCTTGTATATTAAGAATTGTAGGATCCCATGAATATGGCTGTACCAGCTATATGTGTTGCCACAGTTGTTGTCTTAGGATCTGCATTTCTTGCGTCTCGGTTCATGTTTGAATCATCAAATGCACAACAGATAAGCAGCCTTTCAAGTGTGTATCAAGAGAACGGATTTGCTAACATCGAAGAATTCATAAAGGATCTCGATGCAAGAAGAGAAAACATAAGCAGCGTGAACAGAAATGCTGAGCAAGACATAGAAAGGCTCTGCGAGTACATAAGAGAAGGAAGCTTTACAAACGATTCGGCAGGCCTTGGATACAGAGCGTCATCAAGGGTGAAAAGGAGCTACAGACTTGCAGAAGATCTCTATAACATAACAAAGAGGGCAAAAAGCAAGGCAGAATCTAGCACCGGTGCAAACAAAGTTAGCGAGTTCTGTAAGTATCTCAACGATTGCATCTACGAGTTGTCCACCACACAGGAGAAGTTTCTGTCTAGATGCAACATGCTTTTGGATAGTGCATGTAGTAAAGAGTAAGACGACCTGTGGAGCAATATTTGCACCTAAATAAAGAGTCTTTCGCTACGTCTTTCATGCAGCTGGCTGCTCACAGTCCATCTAATGAGGCGTAGTCCACTTAACATAAAAATAACACTGCATGCTTCAATGCGAACATTGTACCAGAGACAACTGAATTTAGGGTATTACGAAACAAACAGCAAAACATACGTTGTTTACAAAAACAAAGTAGAATGATAGAGGAGATGTTCATCTTGGACGAGGATCGCAGTGTTCTATGTGGAGACCCCGCAAAGATCATTCCGTTTCCAAACGTACCGGTACACGTGCTCGACGGCACACGCATGTTGACTACTTTACGCTGCAGTAGGGTTTTCCTTGGTGCACTACACACTGGAATCCACCCCATGCATGTCACGCAGTTTCTAAGGGTTGTTGCGAAAAACCTGCCGCCGGACCTCGATGCTTCTCGCGTCCGTAGTCGCTACTTTGCAATCCTTGGCGCTCTGCAGAAACACTGCATCAACGATGTGTTTCTTTCAGAGCCGGAGAGCACGCAGATGCTCCCTGTTAACATCCCGTGGGACACCAGCATGTTCCGAATGGGATCGCGAAACGAAGCCTTCGTGGATGTTCTTGAGAGTGTCTCTGCAATACTTGACACAAACTGCAATGTCATCACAAGTATAACTCAGGGATGCATTCTCTGCAGAACAAATCTTGCAAAAATGTCCGAGATAAAAGTTGTTGTGAGTGCAGGAGACGTCGAGTTCATGGCGGAGGTTGAAAATACACGCTGTGGCAATGTACACACCTTTGTGTCTGCAGGATACAGCTCGTCTACTGTGCTGACGAGATATGTGTGCCGAAATGCGGTGCTGCCTGTTGCACTTTCCCGCACCGAAGAAGGTTATGAGCTTTCTCTCCAGACTGCACTAGACATGGTAGAGATTACCGTTCCAGTGCCGATAACTGCGTATAACGTGTGTGTTACTGTGGATCAGGGAACAGCCAAGTATATAGAGAAAAAAAACGCTGTCGTGTGGAAAGTGAAAAATGCGTCCTTTGCCAGGGCGCACATGAAGCTCAGCTTGCTTTTTCTGGAAAAAGAAACTCTATATCCAGCACAGATTGCGTTTCGCGGGTCAGGCAACATGTCAAAGGTTAGTGTTCTTTCTGTAAGAGGCAGCCTGAGGATAGAATCCTATGCAAAGTACCAGGTCGAAAGCGGGATGTATGAGGTGCGAATGGACAGTTAGTTCATCCATGTCGCCCGCACTCATAATGCTAGAAAATAAATAACACAAAAAGTCCTCTATTCATACAGTTGCAGCAGAGAGAAAAAAGGAAGCATGCAATCAACCCTCGCTCTGACAATGTGTCTAAGTGGCATACAGTGCGTGTACTCATTGTACTTTCAAGCAGCCAAATAGACGTCAGATTACTTCAATGTAAAGCCTGCACATCTGGTGCGCTCGGAGCTTCAATTTCGGCGTGCACATGATAACACAGAGTAGCATATTGGCTAGTATCATTGAGAAATCTACAGCAAGCGCAGCACAAGAACACAGCTGCACTGAAACAATTTACTTAGTGGCTTTGATAGATGCCTTGGCTAATGCGTCCTTAATCTCTCCAATCGCCTGCTGCTTAAGCTCTCCTCTGTATATAATCTCAACAGCAGCAAGAATGTCATCTGCGCCCACAGTCTGCTTGTTCACTTTCTCTGCAAACTCGCCTGCTGTATCTGCAATGCTCTCCACCAGAGCCATTGCAATGCCACACAAGACCTCAAGTGAAGCCGAGCTGAGCTGTATCGGCTCCGGTGCAATGACTCTTGCTATTCTTTTCACGGTAGAGCGAAACATGAGCGATGATCCCAGCATGTGCATCTTCTTCTTCTTCTTCTGTGAATCTGCTGGCGTACCTGACATGTGCGATGGTGCCTTTCCAACAGGAGCCTTTGCGGATCTTTTCATTGGGGTTTGTTTTTTACGTGTTTTTATAATTGGTTTTGGCGGGAAAAAGAGAGGGTTGTGCCTTTTGGAGTCTTTGCTTTATGTGCACGCTGCATAGCATAGCCCCCTGCATTTCAGTACTATGTGAATCATGCACTGAGAAGTGCTTTTTGTTTGATGCTGGCCTGCTGTTTCGCTCTGGACACAGAATGGGCATGGGTCCTTTTTTATAAACGTCACCAACTGTCCATTTGTCTCCTGCTCTAGGTTATCGCTGATGATGGTCCCTTGCTTCAGAGCAGCTGAAAAGTATTTTTACGTGTCAAATGCAGTTTGCGACTTCCATGGAGGTCTTTGAACGTGCACTCATTGTACAGCTGTGTCAAAGCCCCCGCTCTGCACTCGCGTGCTCGGGCGCCCGCAATTCAGATTGAACTCCGTGAATCCAAGCAACTTCTGAATGGCTCTGACCGCATTCGCCACCTTGTCTGGGCACGATCCCCCAATTTGCACGACCTTGCCCGCCTCAAAGGGCCCTAACGCTCAAGAAGCATGTCTCTGGACATGTGCAGCACTGCATCTGCGACCACCATCTCCGTGAACAGAACTGCACCGGTCCCAGTCAGACGGACGAGTCTTCTGAAGTGCGGTGTGGTCACGCCCAGCATCGGCGCAAGATACAGCCGAAACACCATGCCCCCAACAAAGATGCCAATATGAACGCTATCTCAAATCAAAGTACATGCGGAGCGGGCTGTCTGCAGCTGCATTCGCGCCAATGCTCTTGCGAGACTCGTCCTCAAGGACGCGCCGTGCCCTGCCCATGCGCTCCAGCGTCTCTGGAACGCGCTCTGCCAGTGCACGCACCTGACTCTCCAAGCTGCTATATGCAAGACCCTCCCACTCTCTTGCTCGCAGCGAGAAGAGGTCCTCCTGCCCAAGCGCCTTTGTAATGCATTCGACCTCTCTGCGCAGCTCTCTGCAGCTCTCCTCGTACTCTCTGCACAGCTCCCTGACAAGCTCGATGCGCCGAAACGCAACAGCAACCATCTTCTGCTCGCGCACCTCCTCCTGCTCTGCATATGCTTGTGCCTCTGCGTCTCCCTCGCTGAACTCAACGTTTTCCGTCACAATTCTCCTGAACATGGCAAAGACTCTCTCATCCTCGTTCGACATGGCCCCGACTCTGCTTCTGAGCTCGCTAAATACTGCACAGAGATGCTCCTTGTTCTTCAGCCTGACCTTCATCGGACAAGGGGTGCGAGCGACAGAGGCTGCCTGTTATCTAGAAAACAACAAAGAGCACGTAGAGCAGAGATGCAAGAAAAAGCGCGGCAAGGACCATGTACGCATTTGCACTGAACCTCCGTCTGCCTGCACGGCCCATTTTTCGCAGCGACTGGCCGATCTGTCCGAGCGAGCGTCTCAGAGCAGTCTCGCTGCTACCAAGGTGTCTGCTCTGCTCGTCCACGGCATCCATGATCTCCACAGCAACGTGCTGCAGTGTCTTGAGCCTTGCACGGAAATCATGCATCTCCTCGTCGTTGTCCATGGGCCTGTCATGCCATTTGCCACAGCAAAAAAGCAGAGGGCACAACGTGTCATTTATTCAGTACCTTCTTGGATCCACGGCGCAGACCGGTTCTGCGCGCAGCAACAAGCCCCACCTTCTGGCCGGGGGGCGCGTGCTTCGATATTGTTGACGGATGCCCGATGTGCTGCTTGTTGCCTCCGCCGTGCGGGTGGTCAACCGGGTTCATCGCCACACCCCGCACAGTGGGCCAGTACAGCCCGCGTGCCTTGGCACGGTAGTGTGCGCGCGACGCCTTGAGAAGCGGCTTCTCGTTGACACCACCCCCTGCAATCACTCCGACAACCGCCCTGCATTCCGACGACACTGACCTCTTCTCGCCACTTGGAAGCCGCACTGTTGTGATGTTTGTGTCTCTGTTGTGCCCGACAACTGTGACATACGCACCGCTGCTCTTTGCCATCTTTCCGCCGTCGTACGGCCTCCTCTCTACGGAGCACACACCTGTGCCCTCTGGAATGTTCTTCAGCTTCAGCGCATTTCCAACAGCAACGGGCACGCTGTCTCCAATCTCAACCTTCTGCCCAACATAGTTGCCCTCTACAGCCACAAGCAGCTCTCTCCGGACACACTTGCCTGTGTCCACTCTGATCTTTGCAAGGGGCGCCACCTTTCCGCGCTCGTGAACAATCTCCGAAACAACACCGTGCATGGTCTCGCTGACCACTGGAATCCGCGTCTCGCCCACCTTCCACATAGCCTTTGGTCTGTGGTGCGGCTTCAGAAGTCTCAGCCTTCTGATCACCTTTGACATCTCGGGGTAAAAAAACCGCACCCACGTGGGCAGTGTTTTCCCAAGAGCTACTTCAGTATTCTAACGTTTTTTGCCTTTCTGAGGACACGCATCGACTTCGCATCACGCCCCCCGGTGTGCACAGCAGCCTTCTTCTCAGGCACGGTGCGCTTTTCTGCATACATTCGTGTGTCGGCACTGTGCCATGCCCCACATGCGCTCGTAAGAGCATCTAGCTCCCACTTTATCTCCTGAAACAGCCCTTCTATATCCTCCCTCTTCACCTCTTGATCTTGTGCTGCCGTTGCGTCCTCTGCTGTGTATTCCGCACTGGCCTCTTCCTTATTGCAGATGTCGTACTCAAAGTTGTCAAACCTCCCCTCGTGGATACGTTCCTTCAATAGCCTCTGAATCTCCCTGTTATCTTTATCAGACAGTGTACCCGTGCACCTAGTTCTCTCATACTCTACCGGCATGCCCGCAGCAAGACTGTTTTTTGGCCTGCTTCGTGCATCTATCTCGCCCATGAGCCTCCAGTCTCTTGACTTCATCCCCCTCTCCGCCTCGGACATGGATGGGACACAACATGCACATATATGTGGGGAAGGAAAGGTTTGTGTGGACGGACATGTAAGCTGCACTGCTCTATACACATAGGGTACAGTGCTCATATGTGCATGCATGGACCAAGCTCGTGTACAATAGTTCTGCAGGAGTTTGCTGTGTGAGGCAAGAGAATTCATGTACTTGACGTTAGCACCGCGTTATGAGTTGCAATAGAGTTTGTTTGTAAACAATGACGCTCATGCCAAAGTATGAAAGAAGCTGGAATCTCACGGATATTTTGCAGTGGCTTGCAATACTTGCTATAATCTGCATAATTCTGAAGGTTTACACGCTTGTTCTGGAGCGTCTGAAGAAGGGCACGCTGGGACACTCAGCTGAAATGAAATGCTCGGAAAAGATATGCGTATGATGCGCATGAGTATGCGCGGTAGAATATCTACCGGTCCAAGGTATAGATTATCCAATCATGTTGCGTTAATTGAACACTGAGGGCGTACTTATAATAAAAAGACCCTCGTACACATGAATCTTTGGGTGATGCTCTTGCAAAACGTCTGGTGCGACAGAGGTCATGGACCTGACATTGCAGGGGAGGTGGACAACGCACGCAGGCTTGTGAGGGCTGGAAAGATCGGCGATGCAAGAAATGCGTTGAGCACACTGTATAAGACATATGCTGCGGATCCTGGTCTTCAGATAAGCTATGCAAGATTCCTCTACAGCTGTGGAGAGTATGAGTATCTTATAAAAGAGTTTGGAAGTTCTCCAATTGAAATAATTAAGGAGATTGTTGATAAGAGTAGGAAAAATATGGTAAGAGAGAGTGGTGCAAACGAGCAAGTGCTAGAGGAGCTTGTACAGGAAAGCCCCTACTCAAGGAGAGTTATGATGGCTCTAGCGCAAAAGCTGTTAGACAAGGGAAAGTACGCAAGAGCGCGACGGTGTGCAGAGGAGCTTTTTGCATACTACGGCAACGACGTCGACGTGCGGCACCTATATGCACATGCAAGCATTCTCTCTGGAATGTATGCGCGGGGCATTGCAATGCTTCGCAGCATGGAAAGACACAAGGACGCAGAAAGACTTGAAAGGCTGATAGCAGCCTACGAAGACACAGCGTACAGCACGAACAAGCTGGCTTCGCTGCGTGCTCTTCTTTCAGAGATATCGATAGCCGAACTAGAAACAAGCGAGTATAGACCAAGTCTCTATACACATATCAAGTATAATCATGTGCTCTACGATTGTGTATGGCAGGGGATTGAGCAACGAGCACGCGGAATGACAGAACTTGCACGCAAGCTGCATAAGTTTCTGAACACAGACAACAGTGCATATCTCTATGTGATGGCTCTAATTATAGATGAGGATAGCAGCGCAGAGGAAGTGTATCGCAAGGAGGGCCCGCAGAGCATATTTCTGCGGCAGGCGCTAGAGCGCGAGCTGGAGAATTCCAAGGCGAGAAAGAGAGAGGAAAAGGAGCAGAAAAGGGGCTCATACACTGGTAGCGAAAAAGGTGATCCCCGTGGCTATTACAAGATTCTTGGTGTGGGCCCAGACGCAAGTGATGCGGAAATAAAAAGCGCTTTCCGCAAGAAGTCGCGTGAGAACGAGTACAAGCATCTCAAGGAGGTAGATCCCAAGGAGTACGAGAGGCGAGAAAAGCAGCAGACACTTCTAAACAATGCCTACGACTGCCTGAAGAACACCAAAAGCAGGCAGAAGTATGATGAGGGGATTGATAACACATCGCCATCTGCGGGCTCGACAAGCTACTACGATGCATCGGGCATCGAAGACTTTCTGCGCACGTTCTTTGGCTCAGGGTTCAGTGGGTTTTCCGGCAACGGCTTTAACACACACGGCAGGAGTGGAAGCCGCACCTACTACTACCGCTATGTGTGATATTGATGCATGCTCGTTCCAGACAGAGTGACCAGCTATGCAGCCGAGAAAGTCAGCAGATTTGTAGAGACACAGCTTCTAGCTGGTGATCACTGCAGAACTCTGGACCAGAAATATGAGAATAAACAACAAAGTAGTTTTCTAGGACCTCAGTGGAAGTTTCTTTCTTCTTTTGGCAAGAAGTGGCATCTACAGGGAGACTCTCTTTGATTTTTGCTGTGCATGTGTTACATTTGCGAGACTTACAGGTCTTTTAGCCCGCCTAGAGTGAGTGTCCTGTGGACTCTTACATAGGAGAACATTTTGCTCCAGAGCTCTACGACACTGCCTGCAGCCTCCTCACAAACTAAACACCATACGCAGTCTTCGCCTCCAGAGCCGGATACACCGCATCCAATGATTTCCTTCACGAAAAACGTTTCAAGCAAGACAGCATACTGATATTCCGGCACAATTAAGCTAGAAACCTGTGCTATCTCTCTGAGGTATTCATGATAGAGCGGTCTCAGCACGCAGTCTCTACGTCTTATGGCACCACTCTGCCGAACAGCTGCAACTATGCGCGCATTTATCTCGGAAAGACGCGTCCAGATTTTTCCCTTGCCGTCTAGCAGTGTAATCATGTCTCTTGTGCTGCTTGACATGCCTCTTGAACCAAGAACCAGGACAAGCGCCGTGTCTATGTCTATGCGCGCATGTTTCCTTGTAGAGTATATGACATTTCCATACGAGCACGTGAGCACGTCAACTCCAGATGCCCTGGGGGCTACTTTTCTGTTGACTTCCAGGCATAGAGACGGCGTACTTCGTCCAACGCTGTATAGCGCACAGAAGCTGTGCACAAGTGCCACTACAATGCATGCTGACGAGCCTATTCCTGTTTTAACACCGTTGCACGTACAGAATCCGTTGTCAAATGCTATGTAGACATTGACACCTAACTGCACATCGTACCTAACAACGTCCCAAAAAGATACCACAATATCCCGTATGAACTTTCCAGTGTCTGCATCTGCAGCACTGTCTATAATTAAACCAGATTCCGTAATACGGAGCACTACCGTGTCTCCGTAGAGATGCACAATTGTGGACTGTGGACTTTCTGTGTCTGTCTCGGCCTCTACATTTGCATATGCATCTATGTTTACTGCGATGCACTCCTCTTCCATGCATACGAGGTATCCCCCATTCAGTACAACTTTTCCTGGCACACGAAATCTCATTGTTCTTTTCTTCGTAGTGGATGACACTAGGCATGAGTTTGTGTTTTTAAGGTATCGCATTGGGGTATGAAATGGCTGGTCGCTATGATAGTAGATCGGTGCAGGTCCACACTGGCTTCAAAAAGTATTTATACCGAGACAAAGCAGACCCCCAGCTATGATTAAAAAGCTCGAAAGCATTCCAACCAGACTTAATAAAAATTTTCTTCAGAAGCGCCAGCTGGCAGGCTGCACTTTGCAAAAGCCGCCAAGTGGCAGCGGACCAAAAAGAAGTGTCCGGCGTTACTTTCAGCCAGGCTCTGAGGCAGCACCGTTAAAGAGAACCAAGAGAGAAGAAAGCAGCGAGCTGCAGAAGCCGCTAAACTACAAGACACAACTTTGTAAGTTTTTTATAAAGGGTCTTTGCAACCGCGGCCAGGACTGCACCTTCTCTCATGACACAAAAGCCTTTCCGTGTCACGCATACCACTTGAGAGACAACTGCACTAGAAAGGTTTGCAGGTTTTCGCATCTTCCCATAACACTTGAGCAGCTGAAGCAGTTACGTGAGGAGGAGGGCTGCGAGGGCATTGAGTTCACATCCACATTTCAGGAGGACACATAGCCTCTATGCCAGTTTAGAAATTAAAGTATTACATCTCTATTCTCATTTAGTACTTGAAAGCCTCTGTAAGTCGCAGTATGTGGAGGAATACTGCACGATAAAGCTGGTCCTGTGCTACAAGACATTACACCGGCAGCTGCTTACAAAATAGACTCAGAGAGCCATAACGATTTATTAGCTAGAGGACTAGTGTGTCTGTGCAGCAGAGTGCCTCTTGGCAGCTCGAGCACCAGTAATCACTCACTGGAAACATTGAATGCTTTGCGGTCTTTTAGGCACGTTCTATTGTCCTCACCTTTTGACAAGCTCTCATAGAACTTTATCAGCTCCGCAACCTTTCCGTTTGTTCTCACAGACACTTTACTTTTTGACGTCTTTGATGCAGAGGAGTTCTTGTTCTCCTCAAAGATAATTGTGTTTCCAAACCGACTACTTTCCTGAATACACTCTCGCTCCTCGTTGCGCGCGAATGCAGAATCCCCAGTTGGCCGCATGATCATCGCATTATCAGGTGCTGCTGGCTTGTCTTCATCATAACTGAGCACGGGCTCCTTCCTTTCGCCTATATCCTTTCTTGTGTTTTCCCTGTCAGACGGCATTTCATTGCTGCATCGCATGCACGAATTGCTTCTATACTTGCGTAGAGATATGTTCTGGTTTATCATGTCGCTACAGTACGCACAGGGTCCTTTGCTTCCGCTTGTAGGAATCACACCTAACTCCTCCAAAATGCTTTTCACGGGTTCGTCTGCTGTCGAATGACGGATACGTCGACCATGCTCCTTTTTGTTGACAACTATGTGCGATCCCTTGTCAGAGTGGATCTTGTTAAGTTCGTAGGTATCCATGTTTCCCTCGTTATCGACTATAAACACATCAAACGTCCTCCTTTTTGTCTTTTCGCCCTGCAAGTGTGCGTCTGCACCTATTTCCTGCAAAAGAGAAGTGCTGGATGTGGATGCAATTTGTCTAGTCCTCTGTGCGTTGTCCATTGCAGAGAGCCCAAGCTCTGGAATAGGAGGCGGTGCGTGCTTTCTTCGCCTGCCCAGCACGTTCTCTGTTATTGCACACACGGTGCTCAGTCCAATCTCCTCACACACGTCCGTTGCACACTGCTCCTCCAGCACTACGTTGATTGATGGGCACAGCTCAGAGTGAGTCTCACTTCGTGAGAGACATGTGTCACCAGGGGTGTCCATGTTCTGCGCCTTGACGTCAAAGGAGTCCAGAAGCCCCTCCTTGTGTATGCACTGCTTCTCTGGTGCTCCTTCTGTGCTGCATTCCATTTCACGTGTCTCCTTCGCAGCCACCTTCTCTGTATCAGCATCCTTTCCATCCTCTTTTCTCTCTAGAACGTCTGAGTTGCACAGACATTTTCCCGAGTAGTCGCCATAGTTGGCTTTGCACACGGGACAGTATGCAAACACCACGTCGCTGCTTTTCGAAGTCCGCGGCGCATTTTGGCTCTTGTCGTCTGCAGCAGCCATGGATTGTTCTTCGCCCAGTTTTTTGTGGTTGCACGGGCCAATGGAAAGAACAAATCGCATTGGTCCGCAATATTCCATGCAAAACACAATGCCGTTTCATAGATGCACCACTGTGCACTTCACTGTCTGACCTTGCACAAAAACATAAGCCCATGGACAGGGAGTACGACATTGTTGTTTACGGCGCAGGCGGCTATGCTGCAAAGCACATCGTCAGAGAGCTCGTATCTGAGAGGGCAAAAATAGCACTTGCAGGAAGAAACACAAAGACCATCGAGAGAAACATCGCTGACATCAAGGGCGCAGAACGCATTCCCATAATCAGGTGCTTGCCGGAAACAATACACTGCATCACAGAAAAAACAAGGCTTCTGCTGAACTGTGCGGGCCCGTACATTTTCTCTGGAGAGCCCATAGTCAAGGCATGCATCGATACAAACACACATTACATGGACATAACAGGAGAGACATTCTTCATTGAGCAGGTTCGCAATAAATACGACGAGGAAGCGCGCCGGCGGGGTCTCTATGTGATAAATTGCTGTGGATTCGACTCTATTCCTGCCGACATTGGTGTCGAGCACCTAAAGGCAGCACTAGGTGTGCCTGCAGAGATAATGAGCGTGATGAGGCTTCGCAATGCATATTTGAATAGGACAACGTATGACTCGCTTATATTTGGCTTGAAAAACGCGAGCGAAACGAAGAAGCTTCGTTGCCAGCATAAGACAGCAAGAGGGAAAAAACCCCAAAAGTACTTCTATAACAATAGAACAGGCTCATACAATGTAATTTTTATGGGCACAGATCCGTCTGTTGTTCGCAGAACTCAGGAATACATGCAGAAGAGGGGACAAGGCTGTGTAAGGTACGAGGCGTACCTTGATGTTGGTAGCTTCTTCAATTTAGTGATTGTTGCCGTTTGTTTTCTTGTGGTCATGATTCTCTCGAAGTTTGGGCTTGGAAGGAGGCTGCTGCTCAGATATCCTTCGCTGTTTACATGTGGACGCGTGAAGTCAGGAGGTCCGACAGAAGACATGCTCAAAAAAAGCAGCTTTGAGATACTTTTTTTCGGCCAGAACCCTGAAAGCGGAGAGAGAAAGAAAATGGTTGTCAAGGGACCTGACCCGGGATACCACACAACAGCTATATGCATTTCACAGGCTGCTCTCTGCCTTCTGAATCTTGTGAAAAGCGAGAACACAGAGATCCCTGTCCGAGAGGGCGGTGTTCTTACGCCGGGGTCTGTCTTTCATGGAACGGACATAGTTAGCAGACTCCATAAAAAGGGTGTCCGATTTGAGTTTCTGAGTGACTGAAGGTGAGCGCACCGCTGTACTTATGTGACAGTAAGCACGAAGGTGGTTTCATCGCGCTTGTAGAGAACATAGGAACTTCTGTGATGTACGGCTTAAATGCACAGTTTGGCAACTAGAATGCCTTGAGCAGTGCCCTTGCAAGACTCCGCTTTCCAGTCAGAAGAAGCCTTATGTAGGTGTTTGTGATATCTTGGTTGATCACCAGAAACCTTTCGAAGAATTCGTCCTTAAGGTTTTCCGTTTTGTTTATAAGGTCGATTAAAAATCTCTCGTGGTGTTTGTCAAACGCCCTCTCCTTGCTGATGACCTTATCCTCTCTTTCTGGTCTCAAATACGCTTCAAGAATTTCTGTCCGAGCTCTAAATGCATCGTCCAAAAGGTTTTTGTGTATCCACTTTTGTCTTGTGTGGCATGCCTTCAGGTACGCCAGAATACCATCTTTCTTCTCCACATTTGGCTTGTGTCTCACAGAAAATTCGAGCTCCTCGACTGGCTTCAGAATAGCTAGCACGGTCTTCTCAACGAACGCGGGCTTGTCGCTTATTACAATCTTGGATACAAGTTGCAGAAGAAGCCCAGGCTCAAATATCGCGCCACCAAGGTTAATCAGTGCCTTGAGCTCTGCGACCTCCCGTGTGGTCACGCGAGGTCTCTCACCAAACTCCTTAATAAACTCGACTCTTTCCCTTTTTATGCTCTGCGCAAGGTTTCCACCTTCAATGATCACAGTTCTGAGTGCAAGCAGCATTCTTCTGTACTTTCTGTCCAATACATCTGTTTGTGCGACTTTTATGTTCTGAAAGTTGCTATGCAGAAGCTCGTGCATGAGTCTCTTGTGATCCTCTAGGTAGAGATTTCTTGCTATTTGCGAGTCGTCGCTGTTAAAATACCGGTTTCTCTGCACAAGCAGCACCTGCAGGCTCTCGTCTCGGTACGAGACGTTAGATGCCGTTGTTCTGAACGTCCTCAGCACATCCTCGATTCTTGATGACAGCACTTTTCTGTTTATGTATTTTCGGGCTGGAATTACCAAATGATCCAGCATGTTCTTAACAGCGCTTTCGCTCATGTTGTTGATCTCTATAAGAAACAGAATGCTGTTTAGAGACAGAAAGCTTTCGTAAAAAACCTTTTCCAAGAGCTCACTCTCGGATACGATGCTCTGTGCAGCGCAGGCTGCTGCCTCGGCGCTTTTGCTTTCCCTTCTTTCAAGAAAAGTACCTTTTGGACGGACCGTGCTGCACTCAACGCATATTCCTACAAACGACACAGAAACTAAAAACATGTGTACACAAGGAATCTTTACTTTCATGTATTTTTGTTTATCTCTGGAAAGTCGTCTCAGAAAAGAGCATGATCTGCTGAAGAAACTTTTAGCACATCTCACAGTTGTTGCTCTTGTCATGCACAGCTTGAAAAGCACGGACATACTAGAACCAGGTGTCTGCCATATCTCTGATTTAGCAGTAGACAAATGCATGCAGTTACATTGCCTCCTTTTAGTGTATCATATATGGCAGGCGAGCTGCTTTCGTTCTGCATGCAGAACTTGCAAGAAAAGGCGATGGTTGCGCTGCCATAGCTCGCCCTGCAGTACTGTGGGTCAAAATTCGGCTCATATGAAAAATCCTGATGGAACCTTCTTCTGGTATTCCGTATACAATGTGCTACTCTTTGCAACGAGCTGCTCTTCGTCAACTATTCTCTCTCTTATTTTGGTAAACATGTAAATCATAATGAAAACAGCACTTACGTAGCTCGTCAAGTAGACACAAGCACCTATTGCAAATGTAAGCAACCCTAGGTAGAAGGGATGTCTCACATACTGGTACACTCCTGTGCTGATAAACGCCTTTTCCTCCCTCCATTTTCTGCAGCGCTCAAACACAGAGTAGAGACTCAGAAAGTAGCCGCACAGCATAGCAACAACAAACACCTTCTCCACAACAAGGTACAAAATTGACGAGCGTCTTTTCACGAAAAGGTGTTCACAGAGCAGAAATGTTGCGCCAGCACCAATCTCGCCAGGCTTGAAGATCTTCACATTACTATAATGGTCCTTTGATGTTTTTCTGGTTATCAGGCTGTATATAAACATATATAAAACTATCAAGGAGACAACGTGCCATAGCCTCGCACTCATACTTTTGCCATATACAAAAAGCGCTCCCATTGTGAAGAAAAACAGCTCTTCGCTCATTTTTAAGGGCAGCTTTTTTCGTAAATATAACGGGTGTAAGAAGAGATAGTGCAGACACAAAAATAGCTTTTGTCACAAGACACGCTATTCCCTCCTGCCAAGAAACATGTCCCAGAATGAGCTCTTGGGAATGTTCTGCGGCGTAGTGCCACGAAGTTGCTTTCTGATGACCTCCACACACTTCGCACTTGCAACACTCATTCTCCTAAATGCTCTTGTTCGGCGCTCCTCGGCGACCCTGAGTTTGATGTTGCTTCTACGGAGCTCCAAGTCTAGATAGTGTATCCTAGCCACGAGATCGTCCAGATTCTTCTCGGCTATCTTGTGAGACTTGAGGTGTTTATTGAGAGCATCTGATCTTGTGTATGATTTTGAGCACTTCTGGCACTTGAACGGTCTGTCTCCACTGTGCTTGCGCAAATGTGCAATCAACGCATACTTGTTTGGTTGTACTTCTCCAAACCTCGAGCATCCCAGCCAGCAGCATTTGAGATCTGCGCTTACATGCGTCTCCAAGTGCTTTTTTAGTTCTTCAGAATCTCCGCACTCAAATGCGCAGTCCTTCCACAAACACACTGTGGACATGGGAGATCCAATTGCAGCTCTTTTTTGTGTAGCACCGGTCAGCTGGCTGCTCATTCCATGTGTTTTTTTAAAATACTTTTTTATGTTAACACTCAGCTGCGGTCATATCCACAGTAGAGCACCAGAACCCGTCAGATCTCTGAAGTTAAGCCTGTGAGAGCCTGTGGAGTACTTGGGTGGGCGACCACCTGGGAAATGCAGGTACTGTAGCTTTTGCTTCGGCGTAGTCTGTACGTGTATCCGGCTTCTTCAATGCAATGCTTTCATGATCTCTACGCTGCGGCCTGCAACAGCGCTCTTGGTCTGCAGAAATTTTACCCCACAAATGGCGGAGATGGAGGAGAACATAAAGATAAAGCCTGGGTCGTATGCTGGAAGAGTGGACACAAGGAAGTTTGGAAGAGGCTCGCGAAGCTGCAGAGCCTGCTTCACACACAGAGGCATCATCAGGCAGTACAATCTGTATCTTTGCAGAAGATGCTTCAGAGAATATGCACTGGAAATTGGATTCAAAAAGGTTGATTAAAATATCTTTATTTGCATGCTCCCTCCTTGCGAGTCTTTGTCGCAGCCCTCCCTCGGGACAGCCTTTCCGGAGGCTTTGGAACTGCAGCATGTCTTCTGGGATATCTCCGAGTTTTTGGTGTGTTGTCAGGAATCTTATACTCCATCTTTCGTGCCTTGATCTTTCCTGCAAGGACAAGAAAGCAGATGCATAGAACAACGTATGCATCTGAAAGCTGCAGGCAGCGTGCACTAGACACAACAAGGATATTGCCAATCAGATCGGTAAAGTTGTGTCTGGAAAATGCAGTTGTCTTCTCGCCAAAGAATATCTTCTGCACGGTGATCCCCGTGAACTCATTCATTATCAGCCATGTGATGATGTTGGACAGCGATTCTTTGCCGTTTTTCATGTCACACAGAAGATAGATACGCCCGATGGTTGGAAATACAAACATCGTACTTGTGATAAGCTTTATGTCCTTTACAAGGGTGAACAGAGCGAGGCCTAGAAAGTACGACCCAAGAACCCTATGGTCTATAGTTGCCTGCTTGTACACCAGGTTGGCGCACAGTGGGGCACTGAAAAACATAATGAACGACGGTACCACAAGTTGTGTTAGGGACCGCCCAAGATCATGCTTCTTCAGCGCAACACAACCGTCTACAACAGCACCTGCGATGACTACGGGTGACAGGTAATCAGGTATTCTATCCATACTAGCACTCTTATATACTCCCATGTGACGCAAAGGGGTGTTTGTTTGAAATGAAGAGCTAGATGTTTGGTGGTCACGCAAACGCGTCTTCGGCGCCTTAGAGCAAGAAAGAAGTCTGCACAGAGTCTGTCTTTGGCCCTTCAGCGTGCAACTTGCACAGGACATCTTCATGGTGCATGAGCAGGTGGATGCGGCACCATTCTGTTCATCTCAAAAAGGGAATTTTCTCTGCTTGCTTGTTTTCTATTCCAAGCACGTACTCATAGAAGGTGTCTCTATCTTCTGTCTCTGCAAACTCAAAAAAGCTGTCTACACTCCTTTCCAACGACAGCCGTGGGTTGAAGCTGAATACAAACGATGGGTAGTGCACAGGCACAACAAAGCACACCTTGTCGCTCTCGCCGTCAACAATCCCTGTGTGATTGGAAAATAACAGCATGTTGAACTCGCTATTAAGTCCGCATATGAACACCCGCCGAGTGGCCTCTTTCCTGCTTCGAAACAAAAAGTACGGCCTGCTACCCACGAAAATCATAAAATTTCCAACCCCCAATGTCCATTGCATGTGATTCGGGCGAGCTGTTGCTGTTTGACAAGTATTCCCGCGATGAAGTTGTTGTCAACGACAGATCCCTCAAGAATTACATTTTCCTGAGGTCGCTGAGCAGCTATCCACACACTGCAAGCCGCAAGGGAAGTAGACAATTTGGAAAAGGCGAGATACCCATTGAAGAGAGGTTTGTATGCGGCCTCATGAGGAGGGGAAGAAACAGTGGAAAGAAGAGGTTAGCCATGGCTGCGTTGAGAAATGCATTTATAATAATCAACACGCTGACAGGAAAGAACCCACTCCAGGTTCTAGTTGATGCTCTGGTGAATTGCGGACCGCGAGAGGACTGTGCAAGAATCGGAAAAGGCGGTGCCATGAAGCGTACCTCTGTTGATGTGTCACCCCTGAGGAGGTTGAACGTTGCTATATTCCTTGTCTGCAAGGGCATACGACAGGCCTGCATGAAGAGCACAAAGACAATAGCAGAGGCCATTGCGGACGAGCTGATTGCTGCTTCGAGAAATTCCCCAAATTCGTTTGGAGTGAAGAAGAAGGACGAGATCGAGAGAATGGCAAAGTCAAACAGATAACTAAAATTTCATTCGGACTCAGCACAGCCTGGCACACGCAGATTCACTGTAGAACGGGGCAGCCCCAAATACAAGTTGCTGACTTTCTCCGCTTTCAGGCCTGCTTCTCCTCCTTCATGGATTTTCCGGCCTTTATTATCTCGTCGACCAGAAGCAGATTCATTGCCGCTGTGCACGAGTTCACAAGCACTCGCATCAGCACACAAAGATTTTCAGGCACTTCCTCGTATTTGTACTCGCCGCTCTCCATCTTTCCGACATCTTCTTCGACATTTCTCCCGCTATTTCTAATGAGAACCTTTGCCATGTCTAGATACGAGTCACGTAGGATCCTGAAGCCTAAGTTGTCTGTGCCACTTTCCTTTGCTTTTATGTCCATTAGCCTGCTCAGCTTGTGATATAGCTGGATACCTCCGTTTATAAACACCTTGTCGCGCATTGCATGCGAGATGCTTATCAGCGTTGATTTTACGGCGCCGACAGTCCTCTCCATCTCTGCATCATTGCTTCCCCGGACAAGTATTGTGCAGCTTTCCTTGAATGGCGTTCCTTCAACAAACGTATACTTGTCTTCGCCTACTGTGTGCACTGTGACTCGGCTGCAAAACCCAAGGTTTTTGACGTCAAGGCCGCTAACTGTGCTCACAAGATTCCCCCCGCACATTCTGACAAGTCTCTCCATGTTTCGTCTTTTTGCTCGCCGAAGCGCCAATACCTTTTCCGCAGCAAGAATCTCGAGGCTGAACGGGTCGATGCCTCTTTCGCTTATTACCACCAGGTTCTTTCCTCTCTCTTTTCTCAACCTTCTTGCGAACTGTGCCACAGCCATTGCTCTTTCGAGAATAAAGGCCTTCTCACTCTCTACCATTTTCTCTCTTTGCTCGGCAGTGCTGTAGTAGAATGTGGAGTTTATCTCTGGTTTTTCGTACTCCAGCGACATGTTTGTTATCAGTATGGCTACGTTTTCCAGGTGCTGAGGCATGGACATATGGCGCCCCGCATGGTCTAGCACCAGACCCTCCACAAGCCTCGTTTCGCGCAGGTTTCCCTCACCCATCTTCATTACCTCTATCATGTTTATATCAAAAAACTCGGAATTCTTGATGTTCTGCAGAGCATCAACAACAATCCCTGCAAGCTTCCTTGCAACACTCGCCTCAACCTTTGTGCTCAAGCTTGTGAATGCTATATTCTCAAGAACACCCTCCTCCAGAGGTCGTGCTTCTGACTTCAGATAGTCCACAAGCACGGTTTTTGCTTTTTCGAGAGACTCAACAATTTTGTGCAAGCCTGCACCATCGCTAAAGTAGCGAAAGCCGTTCAGAAACGTCCTGCAGCAGAGAACAACAAAAGATGAGGTGCCGTCACCCACCTCTGTTGCAAGCGAGTTTGTCAATCTTGTGATTACAACGGCCGTTGGATGCGAAAATTGGATTTCCCTGCTCAGCACAGAGCCATCCTTTGTTGTCTTGATTGTGCCGCTGGGCGTTATCAACATCTTTAGCGTACCAAAAGGACCTATGTTTGTTTCATACACTTGACTCAACGAAGTCATGGCCATCGCATTCAGCTTAATTGCCTGTCCAGCCTGAGTCATCTGAGTTTCAGCTGATAGATACGACATGGGTGTAATTTTTATTTTTTTAAAGCAGTTTGTAAAACTGAGACAGCACATTGTAAGTGATTTTTTGCATACAGTTAGTGGAACAACTGCTCTTCTTAGGCATGAACTTCCGTAGACAAGTCCGACGCTTTGAGAGGCTCCAATGCATTTCTACACGCAACAGGCTTTGATCTTGATCACTGGTAGCGTGTACCAATGGTTTTAGCTCGAAATTTCCGTAGTCCGAGCCCAACTGAGACTCTTGCGTCGTTCAATTTTTGTTTTCGAATGCTTCACTTCTAATTACTTTGACATCTTGCGATATTACAAAATAATTTAATTATTTTCATTTTGCGACAGCTGCAGCCTCCCATGAGGCTCTTACTGGTTGCTCTGCTCTAAGTATAATCCATTGACCAACTTTCATATGTGACCTCTGCAGCACTGGTATTGGTTTAATGAAGTATCATGCTCACATGAAACCTGTAATAATTTAGAATGTTGTTATATGGACACAAATGTCCACTGCATGGGTGCGCAAAAGATATCGGAAAATACGGACGACAAGAAGGAGGCGTATGAAGATGGCGGCGCACCTGCAAAGAGAACCAGAACAATAATGACACCCGAGCAGAATAATGTTCTAATGAAGTTTTTTTTGATAGACCCTTTTCCAAGTACCGAGACTAGAAAGAACCTTGCAAAGAGCCTTGGAATAAGACCGCGCACTGTGCAAATATGGTTTCAGAACCAAAGGCAGAAGGCAAAGAACAGGAGCCACGGTGTTCAACGGTCGGATATATGGCCCACATACACAAACTTTCCTATACCAAACAAGGTAACACGCAAGAGCAGCCTAGAGGTACTAGCTGATGTTGCATACGATGAGTATTGCAGATTCTGCAGTAAAAAGGGACTGTTCAAGCACAAGAGTGTCTAGCACAGAAGGAACCAGGTATACGCACTCATATATACAGCACATATTTAGCTAACTACGAACTCCATCCCCTTCTGTATTTCCAAGAACGTCTTTACATGTTTTCAAGGTGTGGTGTAGACATTCTGTAGTCATTCGTCTCAAGAGCTTTCAATAGAATGTCTTCCGTAAAGAGCTGCTTGAAAAATGCATAAAAAAATTGAAGATTCTCTTTGTTAGAGTGCACTCGCCAATATTCACATAACGCAGGGATTTTTTCTGATATGAAATCCATCCTTGTCGCGGGTGTCATCTTTTCTCTCTATACTGAAGACGTCCTCATACGCAAGGACATGCGCATAATGTTGGACTGTGCCACTGTCGGCTTTGTATGTCTTTTTTGCCACCCCTATGAGTTACAGTGTGTCCTTTGCAACACCCTCAAAGTCATCCGGGCTTTTACTGGACAGCGACATACACTTTGCCTCTTCATCGTTTATCTTCAGCAGCAGCTCATTTGTGTCTGTCGGAGAAGAGATACTCATGCTTCAGAGGTCTGGTCGCTATGTAGTTGCAACAGAAAAGCGCATTCTTGTTGTGTCTAATAAGGTCATATGCAGCCTCAACCGAGTAGCAACCGCGCTTTCCGTCAAGGACGATCTCATAGCAATTGGTTTTCGTCAGTCGGTGGAGATATGGAAGCTGCACACAACAGGAGATAACAATGAACATGTCAAACCGTTTTTCAGTCTCAAGAGAAACTTTCCAGGACACGCAGAGAGCATCACCAGTATTCTGTTTCTGGATGGTCTTGGTATCGTGTCTACCTCGCTTGACTGCACAACAAGGTTCCATGCTTGCGACACGCACAACCTAGATGCCATGCAAGTGCATAAGAGAGACGATGCTTTGACACGCAGTGCGGCGATGACAGAAAGGCACGGAGCCAAGGTGATAGCTAAGCATAGCTCCACGCCGCTGAAGGCCTTTGAAATCGATGGCTGTGTAGCCATTGTGACAAGAAGAGGCGTTGTCAGCTACATTGACCGCAATTGGAATACTGTGTCCAAAGTATATGTGACGGGCGAAGTGGTTTCTGCTGCAAAGTGCAACGGTGTCGTCGCTGTTCTTGCAAGAACGAGTGACAGTAAGTTGCATGCTGATAAGGGAGGCTTTCAGAGGCTGGTTTTGGTAACAAAGGAGGAAAAAAAAGAGGTGGAGGTGAGCAGCGACTTTTTTGAGCTAGCAGCGAATGATAGCCTGATAGTGTTGAAGGGAGACAGCATATCTGTGTATGACCTAGTCTCTGGCACGCTCACTAGGCTTATAGATCTTATAGACGTAACAGCTATGTGTGAGCACAAGGACAGGCTGGTTGTTGGGTGCGCAGACCACAGACTTAGGCTCTACAGTCCCTTTGCGAGAACGGCGTACGAGAAATCTGGTGCAGAAGAGGGCATCGCTGCAAGGTTAGATGCACTAAGACAATGGCTGGATCCTGTTAAGTTCCACGATGAGAATGTGCAGGAGGTACCGCTTTGTATCCATATGGCAGACAACATACTTCTGTCTCTCACGCTCAGCGGATATGTGTCTGTGTTCAACGTGTCTGACAGGAACTGCTTTCGAACATTTCCGCTGAATTTGAAAGTGAGGACCTCTGCGGTGAGTCCCGACTTCTCTGTTCTTTTTGTATCCGGTTACAAGCTCCATATTGTCGACATAAAGCGGGGAAGAAAGGTCGATGAATACGACTACCAGGTGCTCTCCATAAAGTGCACAAGAGACAAGGCCTACTTTCTCACGTTGGATGCATTTATAGTATACGACTACAGTGATTTTACGTCGCACACGATGAGACTAGAATCAGGTGTTGTATGCGATGAGTTATCAGTCGTAGCAAACAATACAGTAACTATGTACGACCTTAGTCTGAACTATGTAAGAAGCCTGAGTGGAAGCCGTGTATTCTGCAGTAATTCCAGGAGAATTGTTGTGGATAATAGGGGAGTGGAGGTCATCGAGTTTGAGAGCATGGAGAGCGAGAAGCTGGATGTCAGTGACCCGCGCAGCGTTGTGTGCTCATGCACATCCCGCAGAGTGTATGTTCTCACTGAAAACTCTGTAGTTGTGTTCGATTTGAGCACACCATTCACCGAAATTGACCTAGACGCATCAATCCAGTTGTTCGATAGTGCGCTTTCAGGCTCACGTCTATATGAGGCACTTGCAATTGCAGCCAAGCTTGGGCGAACCGATCTATTGAAGGTGGTCATGCGTATGTCCTCATTTAGTGTTCTGAACTTCAACCCGAGACATGTTTTTGCAATCAAAAGGGCAGCAGTTGACATGATTGAAAGTGATACGATGGCTGCAATGAGATGGCTGCGGACGTGCCTATTTGAGCACGAGAACCTCGAGCTTGAGGACACGGAGATTCACAGAGTAAAAACAGTACTGGAAAGGGCAATGGACGAGGGCAGGAGAAACTGGAGGGCACTATGTAGAATAAAAGAGAGGGCACTCCGCACCGAGAAGGCCTCTACGCAGTAGCCAACATACCAGGTCATCATAAATGTAACAAAGGTTTCATTTGTATGGCAACATGCTTTTTGAATGCAGACGAGGTGAGTATCGCACTACAGGCCTCTGTCCTAACATGTCTTCTTTTTCTACAGAAAGTAGTCTGGAATGCGAGGAGCGATAATGTCTTCCTCACTCTTGGGTGCAGGGTCAAACTGTGTGAAATCGTAACACCCGTACTCATCCATTTCCATGAGAGTTGCGATGTTTCCGCATCTGTAGCAATAGTTTGGAGCACTGAATATGGTGACGCACTTGTTGTCGTGATTCCAGTTGTATCCTTCCATTGCAAGCTGGTGCGCACGGCATATCATCCTCAGGCTGTTTCTCTCGTTGAACTGCTTTGTTATGTCACCACCAAAGAGAAAGCCTGCCCCCCGTGGAGAGTCTCCCCAGCCAGATGTCTCGTCTGGATCGGACCACAAGATGTCGCACATTGCCCCCGAGTGCGGCACTTCCACTTTTCTGTCCAGCTTCTGTATGTCTTCTATTGTCTCGAACGATGGGCTCAGGCCTCCGTGGCAGCAAAACACCTCGTCGTTGACTATAGCTGCAAGTGGTAGAAAGTCAAACAAGTCTGTAAACGTTCTCCACACCTCGCCTGTGGCATACTTCCGTGTGCACTCATCGTAGAAGCCGTAAACCTGCGTGATCTGCCTACTCTCGTGGTTTCCCCTAAGAAGAGTGACTCTTGAGGGATACTTTATCTTCAGGCACAAGAGAAGGCTGAATGTCTCTACAGAGTGAAACCCCCTGTCTACATAGTCGCCCATGAACAGGTACTTTGTGTGTGGAGGGAGCCCGCCAATTTTGAAAAGCTCCATGAGGTCATAGAACTGCCCGTGTATATCTCCACAAACAGTTATTGGCGCTGATAGATGAATCACGTTGCTTTCCTTGGATAAAACTTCGATGCCTGCGGCGCAGAGCTGTTTGACTTCTGGCTCCGACAGGTACTCACAGCGGAAGAGCTTTTCCAGGAATTCGTCAATCATGTCAAGGGTGTTTCTTGCATCTTGAGCTTTTTCTCGTAAAGCACAGAAAAATGCAATAGTTAAGGGAGGCTTTTTGCAGGCACTGGCGGTGTGGTCGCGAAAGCCATTCTGCACTTGAACGTGACACCAATTTGTGCATATACTCATTCTGTGCAAAACAGCAGCTTCTTGGCACAGCACTTGGGCCGCTTACACAGCCTATTTCTAAATAAAATATTTCTACCCAATGGCAAGCAGTACGCTTAGCAGCGATAAGGAAACCGCCGCAGAGCTTCTGAGACTTCTGAACGAGGACACGTGCGAGCTGGAAAAAAGCACTGTACAGGAATATCGCTTGAGAAAGGGTGAAAAGCTGCTGATAAAGCAGAATTTCGAGGAGATGCAGCTTCCAGAAAAACTTGTTAAAGCACTCTATATGAAAGGCTTTAACAGACCATCGTTGATACAGAAGTCTGCCATTCCGTTAATTACACTTGGTGTCAATTGTGCCGTGCAGAGCAAAAGCGGCACCGGAAAGACCATTGCATATGCTGCGGGTATGATGCAGAAAATAGTTCCAAACAGAAAAACACAGGCTCTTGTCATAACACCCACGCAGGAACTCAGCATACAGGTGGGAAAGGAGCTTAGAGACATAGGAAACTACGTCGAAGTCATCGTACTAACTGCTCTGAAGAGGCGGGACATCAGCGAAATACACGAAGAGGTGGTTGTTGGAAGTCCCGGCACCATCCTGCGCCTACTGCGCGATGGAAAGCTCAATCACATGCACATAAGCATAGTTGTAGTAGATGAAGCCGACGCTACTCTTGATCCCGACGGAATGGGCGCAGATACCGTCCAGATTCTCGAGATAGCAAGAAATGCACAGAAGATATTCTTCTCTGCGACGTATTCTGAGAAGATAAAGGGGCTCATTTCGTCAATTGCACCTGACGTCGAGAGTATGTACGAGTCCGAAAATGCAAAACCGGACGAAATCAAGCTCTACTGCATCGATGTGAAAAGAAATGAGAAGGTCAAAACTCTCATAGGGCTCTACAACTATCTGACCGTGGCGCAGTCCATCGTGTTCGTCTCGACAAAGAAAATGGTCGACATACTGAAGGATGTATTTGAGTCTGACATGTTCACTGTCTCCTTTCTGCATGGCGACATGGATCAACGTGAACGTGAGAAGGCAGTGAATGACTTTAGAGATGCAAAAACAAAGGTGCTCATTTCAACGGATGTCTTTTCGCGGGGCATGGACATTCCGCAGGTCAATCTGATTCTCAACTTTGACCTTCCTGTCTATAACAATCAGCCCAGTGTTGAGACGTACATTCACAGAATCGGGAGATCGGGACGCTTTGGGCGTGCTGGGTTTGTTGTGGACTTTTTATCATCTGAGGCCGATGTTCTTGCCGAAGCAACCTTCTCGAAGGAATTGCGCTGCTGCTCGAAGAAGTTCACATTGGATGCCTTAAAAGAGGCATTTATGGCCTTGCAGGCCCAATAGCAGTGCAAATAAATGTGATTTTCACTGTGCCCTGCACATATCTTAGAGCAAGTAGGCCGCTCCATGGTTATGGCTGGAAGCAACACAAAGTACATCTTCAAAACATCACATTTGGCTTAGTGTGCGTGCATATGTGTTCATCGTATTTTGTGTGCATCATGCTGGTTCGGCATTGTTACTCCAATATACGACAGCATGCTACTTACCTTGATTGCTAAAAAGAGAAGGATTTTAGTTTAAGTGTTTCTGCGGTTGGACACTTGCAATGTGCTTGTTCGCAACATGAAACAGTAATTGGGACGGCTCTACACAAAGCACTGTGCAAAATGAGATACAAACACACTCCTGATGCGAGTGTTGAACAGCACAAGACATTTTCAAGGCTCTTTATTTTGCTAGCAGGCCTAACTTATCTTGTGGTCTTCTAAGCTAGAAGGAGACAACAAAAGACTCGAAAAGGAGACTGCTAAATTTGAGTTGAAAATAGGGTTTTCGTGAGAGCAAATGGATATATTACTGCAGACAGAAACTGATGCAGATTTAGTACTACTCAATGTATAAAAAAACAGGCGAGGCGGTAAAATTAGGCACACCTGCAAAAGATGTTTCTTGATTCAGTGCCGTGCAAAGCAGCCTGTAAACACTGCAGGCACGTGTTCCTGTTTCTAGAGCACAAATGCTGCATCTCATATGTCTCGACTCGCTGGAAAGGCACGAAAGAAAAAGATGATGTCTGTATTGTGGGTTGTAAGAGTTATGTGCAGCTCCGTTGCTGCAGCCAGTGACCTATAGCAAAACCTTGCCGCAGTTCACAGAGCGCCCTTTGTATTAGATCCTATGCTGAAACATCCTGAGTATTGAAATGAAAAACAAAACAACAATCAAATGACAACACTTGACCTGCCGTTTGACGTCTTTGACCTGGGTGTTCTGAGCACAGGAGAGAACGTGGGATTCTCGCTCATACCGGACCAGATACGTCAGATTTCCATAAATACAGGCTTTCACATCAACCTCCTGGTGGTTGGAAGAAGGGGGTTGGGAGCTTCCACGCTCGTCAACTCCATATTTGCAGCACCATTGGTGGAAAAAACACGCGGAAACGAAATCACAGTGACGAAAAACGAGATATACGAGAATGACATTAAGCTGTCGACTGTTGTGGCCACATATCACGGAGAGGATGTCCATGCAGTCCTCGACTACCTGGAATCTAGGAATATGGACTACTTTGAAAATGAGAGAGGGCTGAAGACCGACTTTGTGGACAAGAGAATATACGGATGCATTTTTCTGCTTCCGCTTGACGAAATCAAGAAGAGCGAGATTGAGATGATGCGGCTGATATCGCAAAAGTGTAACTTCATTCCAATAATTCCGAAGTCAGACACGTTTACGACGGAGGAGCTTGATGTGCACAAACAGAAGATGATGGAGATGTTCAAGAACAACGAAATAAACCTCTACTGGCCCGGAATAACGCAAGACTTGGACACTGAGCTGATACAGGAGACACACAACATCGTGCAGAAGTATCCGCTCGCTGTGGTTGCAAGTGAGAACATCTACGAGCATAAAGGCGAGATCATAAGAGGACGCAAGTACAGATGGGGGTTTATTGACATTGAGAACGAGGAGATATCTGACTTCTTCAACCTGAGGAAGATTCTTGTCCACAGCTTTCTTGATGATCTTGTGTACCAGACAGAGATCAACTTTTACGAGAAGTTCAGGCAACGGTGCATCGAAGACAGAGAACTGATGGCAAGAATAGAAGAAAATGTGGTTGACAAGCTCAAGCGAAACATCAACGACATGCTTTTTGCCAAGGACTTGCAGAAGGTCGAGGAGGTGCCAGAGGACATTCCAGAAATAGAGACGGCGCCTGGTGCGGGCCAAGTTATTGAGGAGAAGGTAGCTGGTATCTGAGCAGCAGGACACAGTACAGTGCAGCATCTTTTTGTAGAGCGGAGAGGGTGTCTGTGCTGTGGTGCATGCAGCTCAATGCGCTGCAGAAAGGATACACAGAAGCGTCTCATTTATTTTGGTCCTTCAGCGCAGAAAGGGGTGATCGAGACACTCGCGTGCTGTGAGTCTTTTTTGGTGGTCGTAGACCAGTATTTTATCAAGCAGATCGGCAGCCTTCGTGTGGTGGGAACTGATGTCCGCTGTCCCAAAGAAGTCCTCAAAACATATTTTTTTATTTTCAGGCAGACCCCGCTTCACTTCCTTTGACAATTCAATATCGTAGTGCTTTATGTACTTCAGAAATTCGTGTGTTCCGAGAACAGAGACGATCTTGTAGAGTTGGTCCAGGTTGTCGTTTCCAAAGAAGAAAGGACGTGTGTTGAAGAGCATTTCAGCCAGAATGCATCCAAATGACCATATGTCAAGACTATAGTCGTAGAACGTATAATTAACCAGGAGCTCTGGGCTCTTGTAGTACCTCGTTGCGACCTTCACGGCGTACTCTGTTCCCGGATGGTAAAACTCTGCAAGTCCCCAGTCAATGATCTTCACATGCTTTGTTTCGGGGTCAATAAGAAGGTTCTGGGGCTTCAGGTCCCTGTGCATGATGCCCTTCGAGTGGCAGTAGCGCATCGCCTCCAAAATCTGCCTCGAGTAGTGCTTTACATCACACATGGGAAGGTTCTTGAAAAGATTTGTAGTGTTCTGATGATTGAGATACTCAAACAGGAGGGAGTGCGTCTGCGAGTCCTGGTCAACAACAACATCCAGAAGCTTTATTATGTTCGAATGTTCGAGTGTCCTGAGCACTTTGACCTCTCGGTTGATCTTGCTGATTCGTATCGGTTTCAGGACCTTGATTATACAGCGGTCATATACTTTCTCCTTTCCATTTACCTTGACAATTCTCCCCTCAAAGACTTCGCTGTACTTGCCACGTGCAACACGCTTGTAGATTCTGTAGTCCTCGATATTTCCGTACTCAATCTTGTAATTTGTGTAGTCGTAGTAGTCTTCCTGCTGGTACCTGTTGTAATCGCTATTTTCCCTGGCCACAGTCGCTTTTACCATCGGGTGTGGGGTTTGTTTTTATTTATAGTGCGATCTCTGGCTGTGCATAATGGCCTCTGCGCTCTCTTCACAAAACAGTCCCTGCAGCTTGAATCGATGAGAGCTGTTTTGGATGTCTTCAAGAACGAGCTTGCCAAGTCTTATGGTGAGAATAAAAGGCTTCAGAACAACTTGCACAGTCTTTTAGTTCTGTGCCAACAGGAGACGCATCAATCTCCCGTGTACCATGCAGCGCGATGTTTTCTAAGTGCGCTCTACAGAACAGCAAAGGTGTGCGATGTCTTTGCTTGGCAGCTCGCAAAAAAGTGCGAAGACGATGCAAGGAGAATTTCAGATGTCTTTTGGTGGGAGATCGAAGTGCCTCAGAGCCTGTACAGAGGAGCGTTTCTTCAGAAAGTGCAAGATGCGATCCAGCAAATTCCCATTCCACAATACTACGGCGGTGTTAGAAGCGTTGTATCTCTGAACAAGCGAAGATTCATACCAAGAAACACAAGCACCGAGTACAGTAATACGCTTGCCAGAAAGCTTGCGACTCTTGTAGACGAAGTTTATAACAGGATGCTCCAGGAGAAGTACATTCGCTTCGTCGAAAATGAGGTGATACCGCACATCTTCTCAAACATAAACGAGTTGCATTGCATAAAAGAAGTTTTTGCCGAAGAACAGGCGGAGGTATTTGAAGGCTTCAAAGACATGTTGAGAAGAAATGAATTGCCAAGAGCGTATGTCCTCTTCAGAGTACACTGCATGGACATACGCGGTCTTGAAAGCAGAGTGGAAAAAAACACAGAGGGACTCGGCGTGGCAAGCAAGATGAACACAAGATTTGCGCTGATGTGCCACGGTGAGGGCATGCGAAGGACGGTGTTTGTGAATTACGAGTTTGTGCTCAAATTTAATCACTTTTTTGACGAGGAGCGTGCACCCCTGCTGGTGGAGGCTCATTTTGAGCCGTTGAAATACTAACTAGAGGAAACGTAGTCGATGTAAGGCACATTGCATGCCTGTCTACACAGAAACAAAAGTTTGCGAACACAGCACTTTTAGCTCCGCCTCGACTATGCCAGTATGGGCTGGTGTATCGGCTGGGAAAACCTGTGAATGACTGACTGACGTGAGTTTTGATGGCAGCCCAAAAATAAAATTTGACGAATATCGGAAACCCTCATGAGAATCTACCCAAATACAGTTGAAACTTGTGTTCCCTACATTTACACAGACCTGTATTTGGCGGATGCCTTCGAGACGCTTTGGTATAATTTAGGAAATATATGTTCTAACTACGGAATATCGAAGCTTGCGATTTTCTGCTTTGAAAACGCCTTGAGACATAAGAGACAGAGCATAATAAGCCTCTATAGAATCGGAAGGGAATTTGTATTTATGAGAGATTTCGAAAAGGTGTTTGAAGTTGCGAAGAATCTGAAGGAGCTCAAGAACTCTGCGTTTCACGTAAACGTCCTGATGGGACACGTGTACTTGTCAAAAAACAACCTTTCAAAAAGCCATTTTCACTTTCTAAAGGCAATGACATACACAAAAAGAGACATTCTACTACTGTTTGGCGTTGCAAAGTGGAACGAACTGGCGTGCAGGTACACAGTTGCGTTTGAGTACTTCTCGCTGCTGCTGAAGGAGTACCAGGGACACGTGCTGTCGTTTGAAATACGCTTCAGAATTGTCTCATTGTGCAAGTTTGACGGGGCGATACAGTATGCGATGAGGCTTCTGAAGACCCTGGAAAGAGAAGGCAGAAGCTCTCCGCAGAAGGAGGCGATTGTGGTGCAAATTGCAAGCTGCTACGAGATTCTAAACGAGGACGAAACTGTTTTGCGGATGTGCAGGGGAGTTCTGAGCAGAAGTCCTAACTATGTTCTGGCACAGAGACTTCTTGGCTTTGTTCTGCTGAAGAAGGAGCGCTACCAGGAGATGACGTCTCTGCTGAAGAAAAGCAGCGACCCGTACGTTTCTTATCTGCTGGGACGTGCATTCACTGCGCTGAACATGGTGAACGATGCCTACGAATGCTTCAGCACTGCATTGAAAGTCGGAAAGCACGATCCTACGTTTTGGAACGCCTTTGGTGTGATGTACTACAGTACGGGCCAGATAGAGGACGCAGGCTACTGCTTCGAGAACGCCACTATCTGCGATAAGAGTGCCATTGAGCCGCTCTTCAACATGATCCTTGTGAGAGACAGACAGAGGAGGGATATCTCTGAGATATCATGGAACGTGGACGCCCTTCTGAAGAAGAACTCCAGCGACAGAACACTGCTTGAGATGCGCACGCTGGTTGACGAGCACAAGAAGAAACAGACAGAAGGAAACGAGGATGATTTTGCAGGTGGCAAAGAAAGAAGCTGTCTGTTCAAGGACATCAAATGCAAGGAGATGAACGTTAATCTGTCGTTCACTCCGTACTTTGCGACGCATCTCTTTTTTGACGGAAAGATTTTCAATCACAGGAGAAATGGCAGCTTCGAGGAGCTTTGCCCGCTTGGGTGATGTGTGGTGCTTCAGCCGGACCTTCGCTTCAGCGAGCCCTTTGGGTCCGTGAAGAACGAAAGGAATCCCTGCGGAATGTTCATCGTTTCGAGACCCTCGAAGCTCCTCACCGGAACATTTTTTACAAGAGCATCCGGGTTTCTTTCGCAGATCACACCGTTGAAAACAAACTCACGCAGAAGGAGACACACTAAATCGTACTTCTTCAGGACGTAGAGCTTTGTGCACTTTTTCAGAACTTTCTGCAGTGCTGCGGAGAATCCTTCAAGCGCCTTTGAGAGGAGAACTTCGTTTCTGTTCTCCCGCGAGTACAGAATCACGTTGATTTCGTCGAGTCTCTGGAGCAAAACAAGTCTGTCGTCGATTATCGATATCTCGTCCTGTGTCTGGACAGCACTGCGATAGAGAGACGCCGGACAGAAGCTGGAGAACGTGACGTGGTAGAGCGCCTCTCCTGCCTCGTCTGTGATTGCAAGGCCCTCGACGTCGTAGATGTCGATTTCCATGGGGGATGCATTTTGACGCTTTTGGCGCCTGGCACGAGAAGGTACGTGGAAATTTTTATTTGGAGAAGGGAAATCTGCCTTCCGTCCTGCTCGGGAAGACGCGCATCAGCAGAGGCGGAGTGGCTTTCCCTGTGTGGTCTTCAGAGAAATCGTGTCGATGTTCTGCACTCCTTTCTTCAGAAGCGTAAAGAGGAAATCGAGGCCTGTTCGGATGTTCTGCGATATCTCTGCGGGATTCATTTCGAGTGTCCCCACGGGAAAGCTGACGACGTTTGTCTGCCTGAGCTTGAACTTCACTGTCCTCAGCACCTCGTCGTGGAACTTCTTCAGGTTTCCTCCGTTTGGATCGAAAATGTAGAACGGCGTCCGCTTTCTGTTTAAGAAAGCGATCTCGAAGTACTTGTGGAATGTGTTCGTCGTGATCACCGCGTGGTAGTTCTCCGCAAACTTCTTCTTCATCGTCTTCTTCTCCTTCGTCTTCCCCGCCACGTCGTCATAGAGAACAAACGGAAGACCCGCCTCCTTTGCCATCTCTTCGAGGTTTCTGTCGCCCACAACGAGCACTCGCTCGTTCTTTCGCTTCTGAAAGGGGAGGACGACACTCCCGTCGAACTTCTTGTCCCTCTTCAGGTCGTAGCCCTTCAAGCAGACCTGCACCTCCATCGTCTCATCCTTCCGCTTGGCACCTTCCGCCGCAGTCGCACAGATCGACTCCAGCTTCTCCATCGTGTAGATGCTCATCGAAGGGCTTTTTTTTGCAGCCTCAAATCCGGATCCTCCTTACTGAGACCTGTCGCCCACGCCAAGGACGATGCAGTCGAGTGCACACGTGCACGTGTCGCAGCCCTCGGGCACGTCTGCGTGCACTCCGCTGCGCACGTGCTCAAAAAGAACGCGTAGAAGCTGCGTGCGCACAAAGTCAACGCTTCGGCACCAGTCGATTCTCCACGAAAGATTCGTTTTGCTGTAGAACGCGTTTGGCGCGAAGTTTGCGAACACTCCGACACACCCCGTCTGCTGCAGCCGCAACATCAGGCATCGCGTCTCTGCGGTGCCCACCATTGCAGCCCGTGCAATATCCCGGTCTGGCACAGTGCCTCTCTTCAGAATCGTGTTGAATATCCGCCTTAACGCTCTTCCCTCCGTCCTTTCCAGAAACCGGCTCAGCACGTCCCGCTTCAGCGCATCTCGCCACTCTGTTGCAAGGCAAAGCTCGCCCATCGGCAGTGTGTGAACCACGCCGTCCGAGACGAGGTACTCTGAGTAGACGTCCAAGTAGCCATTGCTGGTTTCTGCACTTTGAAGAAGATCGCTTGCTGACACGCGCATTCTCTGCCGAATTTTTAGAAACAGCGATGCCATCGCCTCATCGTAGCGGACTTCCAAGTAGCGGTAGAAGCAGCTGTCGAAGATGCGCCGCTCCACCTCTGCGTAGTTCACATACGCGTACATCTCCTCGTCACCATCAAGCTTCGCCCTCTTTGCAGCAGCTTCCGTGTCCTTCGCACACAAGTCGGCTCTGTAGCTCGGATTCCGCTCAAGCACATTGCTTTGCACCTCCTCACGTGTTTCCACGCTCACAAATCTCTTTGCCACCAGAAACTCGAGCGACTCCGCATCTCGAATTCTCTTTGTGTTCGTGATTCCTGCAATAAGAATCTTTCTGAACACGTCTCCGTGCGACTTGCTTGTGCACTTTGCCACGAAGTCGCAGTACGTTGCAAAAAAAAGTCGCTTCTCGTGTTTCGTCGCCGAATAAAAAATTTTGTTCCTCGTTTTAGTGTACGTTGCGCAGCGAATGTGAAGCAGAAGCGAAATCGCTGCGGAAACGTTCATGTGCGATAGCCTTGTGGCACACACAACCTGCGAGAGCGACGAGTAGCCGTGCCTCAACAGGTGCTCGGCTACTTTTCTTGTGACTGCACCGTACTCAGAAAACACAGCTGCGTCAAAGCTGCTCTTCGCCGTCTCCTCCCGCATGGATTATTTTTGCAGGTCACTCTAAGCGTGAATCCCAGCTCAGAAGATGCAGCTGTAGAAGCACACAACAGAAAGTTTATTCAGAGAAGGACCCTCGGGCTGCAGAACGGTGCCGTCACTCGTAGCCGCTCCTGGTGCGCTTTCTCTTGCAAGGATCGCAGCTCTCATCCTCGTCTGTGCTCTGCACCGGCCTTTCTGAAAGCATCCGCGCTATATCCGCGTTTATCTTTCTGTTTCGTTCTGAAATCATCGCCCAGATGTTTTGTTCCTTCTCCTCCTCCTTCGTTAGCAGATCTATTTGCTCCTGAAACTTGTTCGCTAGCTCGTATCTCTTCATTTCAAACGCCTTTTCTCGTTTCTTTATGAGATCGATTTTTATCAGCGTATTTCTCTTTCTTCCACTTTGAAACCTTCGCTCCGCAAGTGTCTCAGTCTCTCCTATTTGTCTTTGCACGTACTTCTTTAGATTTCGTACCTTCTCCTCGTGCTTTTCAAGGTTGAAGTCCTCGTTCTCCGCCTTGAAGGCTTCAAATTCATTTTCCTCAAGAGGCACATTGCTGACAAACTGAATGCTCATCTTCTTCAGCAGATCCTTTCCCGCCACAAGTTCCAGAAACCGACTTGTGCTCACATTTCGCTTCCCTACTCTGACCACGTAGACATCTCCAGTGCCGATAGCCACGATTACGGCGATTCTGTAAGTTTCTTTAATCTTCACTTTTACGAGGTGGCCAACAAACTTTTCAAAGTACGCTTTGTTCGCGTTTTCCATGAGAAAGTCTCGCGGAAGCACACAGAGAGCGAGGTCTCTACACGTAAACTTGTGCCCATTGTCCTCTACTGAGTCATCCTTATGCACTGACTTCGACTCATTAAGCTCTTTCAGCCTTTTTTCAACCTCTCTCTTCTCTTTGTACGCTCTCAACTTCGCATGTCTCTCGTAAAGAATCCTCTGTCGCTGGATTTCTGACATGTTTTTGAGTCTTTTCTCGTCACTTGAATCTATGTACAACTCGTCGTCGCTTTCTGTATCGCTACTGGTGTCTCCGGAGCGTGTGTTTATTATGCTCCCTTTCATTCTCCTTTCCTTCATAAACCGGGGCTCTGCATCTCGATTAGTTTCAAAAGGTTTCAGACACACTGCCACTCATCAGCTGCACTTTGCAACAATCATGCATAAAATCCCGAACATTTATTTAGCTAAGAGACATTTTCATTGTGGTTTAAGCAAATGCATACGGAATAAGCACCATCATTAACAAGGTACTTGCTGGCGAGACGAACTTTTAGAGGAAACAGGACTCGTTTGCATCTTTTTGAAAAACATTGCAACGTCTGCAATGTCTCTTCTTTTATCGAAAATGAATACAACAGGGGTTCTACGATTTGAACTTATTGATCATGCTGCTACGGCAGGAGGCTTCAGTTGGAGAAAAGGGTCTCGATGTCTCTTAGATACTCTTCATGAATCAAAACACCGTCAGAGTAGAACAGATCATAGACGGATTTTGTATACTTTGTAGGCACCTTTCCACCATCTCTGAAGAGCATGATCGTATACATTGGATGAGGCTCTTTAATTTCGCTCCTCACAACAAGAAGAGAGCCGTCCTTCTCTCCCTTGAAAACCGGCTCGGGAAAGAGAAAGAGAACGATCTCGAGAGCGATATTCAACGAAAAATACAAAGAAAGAAGCACGGCGACGTAGGGCTTGTAGACAACGAAGTCGATGTAGAGCGACAAGCAAAGTGTGATTGCTGCGGTGATTATTGATACGAGTCCCACAAATATTCTGATATCGGTAACGAAATGGTGCTGCTTCCAGCCAAGTACCTTCGTCAAGTAGCGCTTCAGAACGTCATCGAGTGTGATCTTGAGCGCTCTCAGGTGAAGCACTTCGCTTTTCACGGGGGACTTTGTGTAGGCTTTCAACAAGCTGTTCATCGGGGGCTTTTTAGCATCCATTTTGAAGGGTTCAATGAAGCTGCGTACAACGAGGGGGTCTCAAATGGATGGAAATGATTTTCTTGATTTTAAAGATCTCGAAGAAAAGGCAAAGAAAGCTACAACGATAGCTGTGATATGCAATGTAAACACCGTTTCGATGGTCCCAGAGACACACGCGGCGATTCTGAGAGCAAACGCAGAGGCTTCTGTGCGTATTCTCGAGCCAACCGAAATTGCATGTCGGTACAAAACACCCCGCTACGACCTCCACGTTTTGCTCACGCTTGAGTGCCCTTTTCACTCGTTTAAAAATGTTGTTCTTTTAAGGCGAGTGTGCGCTTCATTCGTTTCCAGGGACGACTTTGTTTACGACTCGCGCTTTCCACACGCTTCACGAAACGTTTCCGAGGATGCGTACTTTGAAGGAACGCGTGTTGTTGTTAGTGACTGCCAACGGTTTTACAACTATTTTTTCTACGTAGCAGGAGCTACATCTTTCTCTGGTGCTGCATGCGAGGAAGATCGAGTACGTTTTCTAATTTCACGAATGGCTCTTGTTGACAAAGTGCGCGGGAGACGTACTTTCGCGATTTTCTTCTCATCTGCAGAATATCGCAGACTAGCGGAGAGAATATCGAAGTTTCTTGAGGAGCGAGGAAGAGAGACATTGCTTGTTTTTGTGAGGGACATCAGCTGGGAGCGACTAGTTGCGATAGAATTTGCGGAAGCTTTCGTGGTCATCGATTGTCCCTTCTACACACATTTCGATATCAAGACGCTCGTTCCGCTCGTCACTCCATTTGAGGTCGCGTTGAGTTTCAAGGAGACGTGGGATGGGAAGTACGGAATAAACGAGTTCGAGATCGTCGGGTTGTCAGCAGAAAATGACTCGATATCTCCTCCGCTGAACGAAAGTACTGAGATGGTTCTGTGCAGAGGCACGTACAATGTTGAGTACTCTGCAGAAGATTCTGCAGACACGTCAATTAATCCTGGTCTCAAGGGAAATTCCGAGGGCTACAGTCGTGGCATTTGAGCTTCTCTTTCCCACACGCCCTCCAAATAGGCTTTGCCACCGCTCCCACTGAAATTAATTTCGAATATTTGCAGCCCATCAAAAAGCATCTTCTGCGCCACAAAGAGCACTCATTGAACTCTTTGCCAGCTGAAGTAGACCATCGTCATTCAAGGAACCATGCGCCTTAGTTGGATCATGGGCCATGTGTGACTACATTTTCTTTTAAGCACGATTTGAATCTCCTTTGTGTGTCCACCAGCAAAAGCGTACACAAAGGAAGCGCATAGCGTCTCCCTCGATGGAAGACAAAAAACAAACACGGGAAACCGCAACTTTCAGCTACCACAACAGAGGAAAACAGCAGATCCTTGCAGGTTTGATATGCACGGCTCTAGCAGCGACGATAGCTCTTGAGACTCGGTGTCTCTGGAAGACAGATCTTGGATTTGCACTTTTTCCAGAGCTTTCATTATTTCTTGCGCACCTGATGGCCGTTCTTTGTGCCTCCTACGCTGTGTTTGCGCTGATAGTGCTCAACCACTACAACCAGGTGGAGCTGAGACAGCGTGTTGATAAATTTGGAGTGGAAACAAAACTTGACGTCCTCTCATTGCTTGTTGCTATTGACCTTGTGATTTCTGTGGTTGTAAGTGTGAACTCCACTGCCAAGATGGTCCTCTCAAGAATTATTCGGAGACACAACAGGGATGATGTCTTGTTTGTTGTAAACGAATGGTTCTTTGTGATTCTTAACGGTGCGTTTCTGTGTACGACTTACGCACTGCGACCGAAATCAAGATCTTTGATCGAAAGAAACGCTGAAAGACCTGACGAAAGAGAACCATTGATAAGAGAGTTTCTCTGCTGTACCTACGTTTAGAAAAGCCCTTTAAAATGTTTTGTACAGTGAAAAGGGAGAGTGAAGATGAAACGAGAGTTGTTGGAATTTCACTGGATGCATCAAACAGAAGGCTTTCAAATGCGGAGATGGTTTACGTGACGGTTGGAAACGGGAAAGGTGCTAATTACCTGGAAACATATCCGATGATTAATCTCATGAACTGCTTCTTTGCGTTTGTGGCCATCGACAAACTCTTTGAGCTGCGTGGTATCGCAGTTGATACGGCGATGGGAGTACAGGAAGTCATCGACATGAAGGACGTGGTACTTGAGCTCTCGCAGTTCAATGCTAAAAGATGCAAGCTTTCGATTGACGAAGTGCATCTTATTGGACACCGTGGTGCAGGTGAAAATTCCACATTTGAAGATGGCGAATATATAGAAAATACGGAGTTTGCGATTAGAAAGGCGATTCGAGTTGGTGCTGATTGGGTGGAAGTTGATGTTCACTTGTCAAAGGACGGTGTTCCAATTGTACTTCATGATTTTACGATCGAGTACAAAGGGAGAAAGCGTACCGTGTCATCACTGACATGCGAAGAGGTGATGGAAGCCCATCTACTTGCCTTCAACACAAAAAAAAGAGACGATCTCTGTCTGTTAACACTAGAAAAGACGTTAGTTGTAGCTGGTAGTTTGGGAGTCAACATTGAAATCAAATATCCACGAATTAATGAGCAGAAAGAAATTTCTGACTACGTTTATGTGCATCCGAGAATATACGTTGAGAGGATTCTCGAAGTCACTCGTGCTTCTGGAAAAGAAAAAATTTACTTCAGCTCATTTCATCCACAAATCGTACTTGCGTTGAGTGTTGTGACGCACTACTACCCGGTTTTCTTTCTCACAGAGGGGGATGGTGGAAATAATCGCGAAACAATCTGTAACACAATGGATGCAGCTATCCAATTCGCATCGAGGCTCGGAATTAGTGGTGTTATCATGGACAGCAAGTATCTCTTTTCTTGTGATACGGATTTTTCAAAGGTGACAAAAATGACAGGACTTCAGTTTATAGCTTATGGAAAGGAGTTGAATAATTTGGAATTGGCACGTATCGCAATTTCAAGAGGACTTTATGGAGTGATAATAGACAATGTAGATGTTATTGTGGAACTATGTGCTGAGAGACTTCGTAGTTTTAACTAAAAGTTTTAATTTATATAAACATTCACATTATTTACGAGTTAGGTTAGTAATAAATTCCGACATTATAACTTTATTATGCTTTCTGGTTTAGATAATATGTTAGTTAATAAATTAAAGTTTGAAATAAAAAAATTATAACATAAAAATTTTATCTTAAATTTAATTTATTTGATCATATTTAACTTGAAAGACTTATTTAATTAAATATAAAAAGGCTTGGCTTGCAATAAAGCTAGATTTCAAAAAACTAAAAAGATTAATTTGTTTGTTTTCAAGATGCACGTTTTATTAAAAAAATCTTGAAGAAGTTGTGATAATTTAGTAATTATTGTTTTATTAATAACATAGAACATAACATGTTTTTAAATTTAGTCTATAGCAAATTGTTTTACAATAATCATCACTTGCATGTATGAAAAATGTTTTTTATAAAAATAAAATTCAATAATGTAATATTTTATATTTTTTAATTCCATGTTTTTACGTAAAATACAGCAACTCTTAATTGTCTAACTGAATCTTAATAATTATTATATATTTTTTATTTGTTTTGTTTTTTAAAATTATAAAAAAACAATATTGGATATTTATTATATAAATAATAAGTATCACTATTCTCTTTTATAATTTTAAAATTAAATAAACTTGCAGTCCTTTAAGTTTTGTGATTAAGAATTATCAAGCTTATAAATAAATAACTCCTTATCGTAAAAAAAAAGAGAAAATAAATAGTACCATTAAAACATAATGAATATGGATTGCGTTGTTTAACTAAAGATTCATCTTCTACTTCACCCTTATAGGAATATAAAGTATAAGTCATATGTAATCAATACATGAAGTCTTGGCAATTAAACTATTCTATACTCTATTTCTATGATGAAAAGAGCAGATGACAATATTTTTGTTTTTCAAGATAAAAAGTAGTCAATCAATTTTATGTGAATAAAAACCTATCAGCATTCTCGAAAATATGAAGTCAAGCACCTCCCTCTCTTTGTTTGGTTGGTTGAGTGCATAGATGTCAAAAACAGAAAGAATTGATACTAAATATCGCATATTTTAAGATTACCCAACAGTGAACTATACTAAAATATAAGCAAAATAAATAGAATTTATTTAGGAACTTTGCATATTCCTTAAAAAACAGATTTTTATGCATTAAATTATTAACTAAATACTACATATATTGTCCATACGTTCTACTGTAAAAGACACTGACTGTGAAGCAATTTAATGAAAAATGTAAATATATAAATTAAAAATTTAATAGATATTATATATATTTTTAAATTAATAGTTGAAAACTCTCTAACTTCTATTTTTAATAATTTTATATAAATGTTTACTTATATTTATTAATCTATTTTAATCAATCTTAATAATATTAATTAATAATATTATAGGCTTATGAATTAATTAACCATAACTTTCTATTCCATGAAAGAAATTATAAAAATAGATTTTATTTCGACAAACTTGAATGCCACTAGTACGGATGGATACATCGTGATAAAATTTAGCGAGTTTTCTTAAATGAAAGTTTAGTAAAGTAGTTACCAAAAAAAAAAGATTTAAAATAGTTACAATATTTTTTATTCATAAGATATATTTTTTTATTTTTTATTGTGTTTTGATTTATCCAAAAAGGTCATTATTATTACGTGTTTAAACACTCATTGAGAAAAAAACCTTCTGGAAACCGTTCCCAGCTCCAGAGTCAATAAACTTTGCCACTCTTGTACATGTTTTTTTTTTCTAATTTAGACTACTCGTTTCTAGAGCTTACTTATATTTAAACAAAGCGTATAAATATTATTTGTTAACAATATAGCTTTATTATTATATATTTTTATTAGTTATATGTCATTTTTATATACTTAAAAAATGGTAGAAATTATTTGGATTATACAAATTAATATCCACTACATAATATATAACTTTGAAATTAAATTTTTATAATCAATGAACACAACATAAACAGGTTAAATATATAAAAAAGTGTCTGAAAAAAGTTTCATGAAATGTTTTGAATTCAGTATTATTTCAATATAGATAAATATGTTGAGAACATAGGTAAAAAGTTAAAAAAATGTATTTGGATAAAGGTAAATAAAGTATCTAGCAGATAAATGCTTACTTATAGGGTAGTTAAAAATATATTAATATGCTCAAATGAAAAACTAAAAATCAATAAAGAAAACATAACTTTATTAAATAACTTTATAAGAGCGTGGCCATTCCTTTTTAAATATTATGTTTTTTATAGAATATTTTATCAACATGTTTAATTATACTATGTAATGATGATTTATGAATAAATAAAAAATAGAATAATCTAATCATGTGCAATGTACTAATGAATAGTTACACTTCATAGGTTTTAATGGTTTTTTTTCAATAACAAAAAAAAAGACAAAATTTACATAATGATGTTTCTCTGTACTGTTGTATTATTTTTTGAAAAAGTTCTTTAGATTTGATGATATGTCTAAATGAAAACTGTTATTGTTAAATTAATAATATCAACTTTATTTATTATTTTATTTTCAATTTGTAATTTTAAATAACGAATTTTATGCATAAACTCATTTATATAAAATAACATTAATAAAATATGACAAGTAAGTGTTTTCTAGCATTTTAACCATTGAGGGCTTTCTTTTATTTAAATCCCTTTTTGCGAAACAAACACATTGCATATGGATTACAAATACTTCATAAAAATACATGTGAGGTTTTCGCAGACTATGAATAAAGAATACAGTCTACAGTCTAGAAAACAAAAACTTCCTTTCAAATAAAATATATATTATAACCCATTTCATATAGCTTTTTATACAATAATGACCTCACTTCTATAAATTTATTTATAATTTCTGTGAAAGTTATGCGTGATATCTTAAGCGGTCTCGTGTCACAAGAAGTGCCGGAAGGAGATCTGAGATGTTGGAGGCCCAGATTCAGATGGTGACACTATTGAGAACTTTCTGCATTTGGTTGGGTGCCGAGGCTTATTGAGTGTGGTGCTGGAAACGGTCTTCAGTGGATTGTTTCACACTCGAATGCAACGAGAACATCATTTCTGAATAAACACACTTATTTTAAATATATAATACAAAAAAGTTTCTTAGTAAATAAAAAAAAGTATTATCAATAATTAAAAACTAACACAAAAAAAGTATTATCAATACAAGTACTAGAATATATATATTTTATGATGAATAATTAATTAGTATAGTTGTAACTTTATTTATATAGTGGGTTTCTAAATTTTGTACAAAAATAATAATTATCATAAAATTTGTATATAATAAAAATTATTTGTAATAAACTTAAATAGAAAATTTCAAATACTAAATATAGGAAAAATATGTTATAAAATTAAAATAAATAATCATTTAATTAAAAGTAGTCAAACATAGATGATTTCTTATATGTTTTTTAATTTTGAATTATATATATTCACTAACTTAAAAATGTTAATATTATTTTTTTTGTAAATTTTATTAATATTATTTATTAGATAACCAAATTTGCTTAAATATTATTTTTTTGTTTATAAATTTGAAATACAAATTGACACACTATGAAAATATATTTTATTCATATATAAATTGTATAATGTAAGTTGTAAAAATTTATTAAATTATTTGAAATTTGTTTGTAATGTTTTTAACTATATTATAATTAAAAACAATTTTTATGTATCTAAGTTTACTTTTAATTATTAATATCTAAATAAATTATAAGGTCATAGTTGTTTAGCATAATTTTTCAAATTTGCAATAATCGATATTTTAAACACGTAAATTGAAGTTATTTTAAGTTTTATGATTATATTAAAAAATTAATTAACTTTTTTAGGTAATAGCTTTATTAAAATTTTCAGATCAGGGAAAATTTATAAAGCGTCTAACGGTCGCGATATACAGCGTGCTCATTAAGCTTTTATTTACGGACATATAATTTTAAAAAAATAATTTTTTTGTTTGTAAAAAATAAAAATGATTAAGATTAAGAAATATTTTATTTATAGCATGAAAAAACCACTAACACATCATAGATTTGAAAAACTTAAAAATAAGACTTTTATTTATAGATAGCTATATCATAAAGTTTACTATCTATTATTCTAACTAAAAAATATTTATTTAATAAAAATTAAAAAATTAAATTACTCATGTAACTGAAAATATATAAACATTACAATTTTAATAATATTAATCAACTTTTATAATCGTAGATTTAAATCTTAATTATCTCTTATTTAACAAAACATTATATAGACGTTCTAACATAAATGGAATAGATGTAACAATAAATACATTTCATGTAACGTTGGTTGAAATCATTATTTTTTTGATCTATATCATTCGAAGGCAAGCGACGATGCTTAGTAGGATGATAAATTAGATTCATTTGCGAAAATAGGACGTAACAACTGATGAACACAATTTATATGGATGTTTTGTAAATAATTTAATAGTTTTAATTTTTTAGTAAAACTGTTTTCCGAAAAACTGTATAACATATTAAATTTATCTATGAAGACATCATGAAAACATTTATTATCAACGGAGAAATATTAGGCAATTTTCAACCAGATACTTAATTAAGGACATTTTAATATGTATTCATTCTTCTCTGCTCAGATAGCATAATGCAGAAAATGTGTTTTACAAAATAACTCAAATATGCTATAGAATACATTTTTACCCTATATAATTAAAGCATAAAAAATACGTAATGATAGAAATATAATTTGTTTAAATTAAATAAATACATTTTCTTATTAAAATAACGAAATGAGTTTTTACTTACTATTATCTATATTATTAATTAACTTAAATAGTAGATTTTTAAGATAATAACTTTATTCATGTTCATTTAGAAAAGATTTCTAAAACTTCTTGGGCAACTGCAATCCATTATGTGCCCGTTGTACTTTGATTCGCCAGATTTTTAAATTAGGTGTAGTTGTTTGATTTTAATACAAAATAAAATACTAGTAATAAATATTGAGATAAAGTATTTTGTAAAAGTAATTAAGTTTGTATTTAACAAAACAACAAAATATCTGAATATTATTAAGTGAATTTTTAGTCATTATTTATTATATGTTATTAAGCTTTGTAAAATATGTAGCCTGAATTTATATCTAATGATTAACTAAAACTATTTTAATCATACAACATTTTCAATTTATAAGTTAATACAAAGATTAAGTAAATAAAAAAAAAAATATCCTAAATTCAATTAGTTAAGTTGTATTAACTTATACATTTTATTTTTATCAAGTGATAGTGTATATTACATAATACATTATGACTATTAGAATAAAAATATTGATTATTTACTATTTATGCATGTAAAAATAACTATTATTATCAGTTAATCCTATAAACTAATGGATAAATAATATTTTATATAATATTACTATGAGTTAAATCACCATAAGGTTAACGTTTACGAACTTAAAAATAATGTTAAGGCTAATATAATTAGAAATAAGCATAAGGTTAACTATTTATTGATCTTTTTATTAGGAAAATTTCCAGTAAGTATAGAAGCAGCACTTCTAAATGAATACAAGCCAATTAAATGGAAAACTAATTTCTAATTTTAAAGACAATAAATTGCATAATAAAGTAAGTTTTTTATAACATATTATTTTTATAAATACTTCATAAGTTATAATCAATTACAATGTATTATTATCAGTAAAAGTTGAATTAAAATTACATTATTATGTTTTTATAAATTGAATAAGTTTTTACTTTTTAATGATACTTTATAACAGAAATAAAAGATAGTAATAATAACATTATATAATTATTTTTTATAGTAAATGTTAAAATATCTATGACTAAAAAGGCTATAAACAACTTACATATGAAAGAGCATTTTACATTCAATAAAGTATTTAATTCAAAAATTATGAAAACGTTTGTTAAAGTTACATTAATATTTAATAATATATCTAAAACTTTTTTCAAATTAATATAAAAAACATTGTTCTATAATAATTGCTGTATTTATTAGAAGTAATATTTTTTAAATATACTATCTATTTTATTATACAATTTTTCATAAAAACAAGAAAATAAATAATTAAAAAAGTAAATTTTCCTGAACAGGTATACAAATAAGGTTATTATTACTTTAGAAAAGCAGATAATTATTCAAAATTATAAAAACTCCTTTTAAATAATGATATTTTTAAGTGAAAATGTTACTATTTACTCACAAAGTTAAATAGATTCATTATGATTAGGGGCTTATATTAATATTATGACAAACAAAAATATTTTAAAAATTAGTAATAATAGTAGTACGATCAAATGAATTATTGAAAATAGTATAAAATTTTAACTTAAAATTAGTTTAGAAGTAATATTAATTAAAATATAAATATTTAGTAGTAGATTTTTGTCTATAATTTAGAAAAATAGTATGAACATTAACTAAAAAATATATTAAATATGTTTATTATATACTTATTGACAAATAAAAGAATTCTAAATTCACTACTTTTAAAAGATCACTAAGTCATGAATAATTATAAAGTTAACTACAAACTTACAAAATTTTAGGAAGTATATTTAAATTATAGAAGCCGTATTAAATTTGGAATTTAAGTATATTTTAATATACATAAAGAATTATATTGACTTTTATATTCATAGATTTAGTATAATAATTGAAATACAAATAAAAACATGTAATCATATTAATGCTATTATTAAATAAGTCATACAATAAAAAAATTAGATTTTATATGAAAAGATATATTCTTGATACCTTTTTTTTATAAATATGGCTTTAAATATTTATTAAAATTTTATTCAATTAACAAAGTTTATAAATACTTACTTATTTATAGTATTTGTATATATAAACCATATCAAATAATGTTTTTATTATAAGATAATAAGTTATTACTCGTTACATTATTAATATAATAATCATATTTTTACTATATTTTTAAAGTTAGTTTTATTTTTTAAATTATAAAATTATCATGACTACTCTATGAAATAAAAATTATATAAAGCTTATGATATAATATGAAGCTTTTCTTAATAAATAAAATTTCTTTAATCATAAAATAGTTTCGCCGACATTTATGTAACAATTTCTAGCATTAAATTCAATAAATACCACTAAGTTTGTGTTATATTTTTACACTGCACTTTGTATATGTTAGATTACCTTTTGTCACTATTGTTTTATTCAATATCAATTTATTTATCTATTATACATTTGTATCCCTTGAAATTATTTTTTTTCGCACTCATACATAGTACAATGTATTCGTCTAATTTTATTAAATAAAACAATAGCTTCGTTTAATTTGTGATTACTTTTTAATTCGACATTATAATAAGTTATTTGCTATTCTTTGTAATATTCAACTTCATGCAATTTTTTTCTAGGGGATTATCACTATATTGTTTTTGAATCTTTAGTTTATCGATGACCAATAATATGAAGCCTACTCTATATATATTTAGGTATATTCTAAAGACATGGCCATAATTGTTGTAATTGTGTTTTTTTTTGTTTACAATACTGTATATACCTTATAAGTATATTTTATCACTATTTTGTGATGCTGCATTAAATAATCAAGAAGATGCTTTTTATCTTCTAATTATACCATACTTTCTCATAACAAATCCATCAATAAAACGCTATAAATTGTATCAACTTATGCATTTTTATGAATAAAAGCATTAATTAGAAATATTTACAATTTGACTTTTACGATAAGAAATTATGTTATTGTTAAAAATTAAATTTAAATGTGCAAAAATTAAAAATATATTTATACAACATTAATAACATGGGTATTTTTTATAATAACATCTTTATTTTAAGAACATAATAATCGAAAATTTTAAATTAAAAACATTATAAACAACTTGTTACACTTTACATATTAACATTTTATTTACTGTATAATTTTAATTTTCAAGGAGTATAACCACTTAAGAATGGCCTGCTCATATAAAAATAAAAAACCAGATATTTGATATTAAGAATGAGATACACTTAAGAGAGGTGAAACGTGCAAAGAGGATTGCTATATTAGGCAAATATGGTAGAAATAGGCATATGTTTAAACAGTTACATCCATAGAAGAGCGGGGATGTTAGTAGAATGAAAAACTGAAGAATTTCGCAAACTGTATCCACAGCATACGATGTTTTACAACTAGTATAGGCATTTTAATAGTACTTCAAGATTAGAAAACATGGTTAATAAAATTTTTACCTGAAAAGTGTAATATACAGTTGTGTAAACAGGCTATTCAGGTAATACTATCTCATTCTAAGAGTATATAGCAGATATTTAGAGTACTATCTTATACAATAATGTTCGTTTTAAAATAATAAACATTATCTTAAAAAATATTCAAATTATTCGTTTTTCACAATAAAATACATAAAATAATTTTTTAATTTGGCTTCTAATTAATATGCATTAATAATTTTGAAAAATTTCAAAGCTGTTAAAGAAACTAGATACACTTGTTTGTTTATTATAGAATAAATATAAAAATCAAACAAATTCTTATATTTATAATATTTTTGAATTTTTATACTAATAGGCTTGTATAATAAGCAGTATATTTTTTTAAATATTATTCTAGAAACTATTTATAGTAAGTAATGTGTTACAGAGATTTTTTTATATGTTCTCACGATTTTTTTATAATTTAAAATCTAAAACATCATATGTATATCCTCCTTTATTTTTCAAAAACAAGTAAGTATATATTTTATGTCTTTTAGATAAAATATGTTATCCAAGTTAAATAATAACTAAATCTATTTTTTTAATACATTAATTGTGAAAATTAGATCTAATTTTTCTATCTATATTATTAATAAAACATGACTATCATGATTTTGCAATTTAAAGGTTTTCTATACATTAATATAGTAGGCTGATGTTTTAATATTTTTAATAATGATAGAGAAATTGTTATCTAAAAGTTACTCTTAGAAGATAGCTAGGTGCAACTGATTCGTTGCACACATTTGCTACAACAGACACCTTTTACTTTCATAGTTATTTCTAAGCGAACAGTGATTGTTTGGGAAGTGTATGCTATCAAAGTCGTCAGAAAACAAAGTGAAACGAGAATGGTGTACTGCAACAGTGAAATGCTTTAGAAAGCTTCATAATACATAATCTTAGTAAAGTTGTTATTTTAAAAATGTAAATAAATTAAAATTATAGTCTAATCGAATATTTGTGTTATTAAAATTTTGTTTTTTAATTATGTATTATAGTTTACATATACATTAATATTAATTTGTTTATAGTTTTAATATATGATTGTATTTTGCACATGTTAAATTAGACAATGATTATAATATCATTTTGATTAATGAATATTATTTTTATACAAATAGTCGTATACAGTAAATGTTCTAATTACTTTATAGTAATGTCTTCATTAAAATTACATATTCCTGTAAAACAAGGACTAGCAAGCATACAATAGTCAATAAACGACATGGATTTCCGTTCAGGATTCCCTATGTGGTAATTTTATTAATAAAGATGTTAAAAAAACCAACTAACTTAGAGCTTTCCTAATATGTATCTCGGACAATTATAACCATTGTTTTCTCTACACTTTAGTTCTCAAATATCATATTTTGGTGTTTTAAAAGAGATAAATAATTTTATATCTACGTATCTGTGAATTTAAGTTATATGTTCTATTTAATGTAAACTAAAATGTAAATTATACATATACTTTTCAGGAATAGTTTTTTATATGAAGCTACAATTAATGTGTTTTTTATAAATAATTTTAGTGCTCGTTTATGCATCAATTTTTTTAACTACATTAATAAAATGATCATAGAACTCAAGTGTTATTATTATTTTAAATTATACATAAAATTGAATGTTTTACTTAATATATAACACGAATTTTATCAAATGTATTTTTAATAACGAAACTATATTCACTTATTTTTTAAATTAAATTAACTATCAAATTAAAACCTCATTATTAAATATAATTTTCATGTAATACATATATTAAAAAATAAAAACTTTATACGTTTTTTCTACAATAATTTTTTTAATAAAATCCTTACATCATGAAATGTTGAATAAATAAAAAATGCTGTAAATATAAATCAAACTTAAATAGTTACAAAAATTAGGATCTTACGTGCTATAACCAAACTGTTAGAATGCTTATATGAATAAAGTTTATTTATTGAGCATATTATAGGTCCTTAACTGGCTAGGACTATCATGAAAATTCCTAAATTATAATTTTAATATTAAGGTTGTTATATAATAAAATTCTTACACAAGTATGATATATTATCATTACAAAACAACATTATAGAATATCATTAATAGAAAAACCCATCTATTAATATTAAATAAATATAAAAAACAAATAAGTTATATATTTTAAAGCCTAAATACAAGGCACGTCATTATATCATATACAGGTTTGTTAAATTGATGCTTCCTATTAATTTTTTAGATAAATTCGTTAAATAAAAACTATGTAACTTACTTTATAAATATATCAAGCATTAATTATAAAAATTTACAAAAATAATTTTAATAGATTAAAATAATGAATTTGAGAATAAAAATCATCATTAATTTACATTATACGAGTTTTACAGGTAATTACAACTATGTTGTTAAAAATGTATATATGATGTTTATGATCTTAAACAAACAAATTACATATCTATCAAAATTAATATTTTAAATAATTAAAGAGATTCTAATTTGAAATTTCGAACTACATTAATGGATAAAAATTAACGAAAACTGAGTCAAAAAACCACCCAAAGACGATTTTATTACTAATAAAATTTAAAATATCTTGTAAATATAATTGAATTTAAGTTAAGTATTTTACTTAACATAAAGGAATTATAAAACACATTTTTGAAGAAAAACTATAAAATAGATAATGGATGATTCCATTTATAATAAACAGATTTATTAAAAAACACCCTTTAAGTTAATACAACAAAGTCGTGCATATTACAAAATCAACAGTCAAAGGTCGTTGTACTAATAAATAATTAATATAATGAGTAATTAATAATAAATATATTTTTTAAAAATAAAATGCAATAAATAAATAATGGAAAGCATAAGCCATATTGAAGAATATTATCAATTGTATGCAAATACCAGCTAGTATTAAAGTTTAATAGTATGTAAAATCTTATATAGTAATTATATAGCTACTATTGTATAAATTAAATATTAAATAACATTACAATCATAAATAACATATTAAGATGTACTTTAATAATTTAGTTTAAATTTGTAAAATTAAAGGCTTTTATTAAAAAATTATTTGTTATGCTGTGAAATATAAATAAATACATAATGATATTCTAAAATAAATAGATACCAATTTATTAAACACAGCAAACCAAAATTCTGATTACACAAAGTGAACCGACAGGTAGTAATGTGTTAATAAGCTTTCAGAAGTGGAATGTTTATAAATTTATACCTTAAACAATTTATACAAATTAACTGTTTTTAATAATATAATCTAAAAAATATTATATAATATATTTATATTTTTACTTTATAAATCTATAACTCAAAACAATAATTATTTTATCAACATCATCTGTATTTAATTTAATATATTTGTGTATAATTATATATTAAATTTTAAAAGTTATATAAACTTTGTTTATACTATTTTCAATTCGTTACTATAATATATATTATATTAATAAATTAAATTTAGAATGTAAGAAACATATGAAGTATTTAGTCTATTCTAAATGTTTAATTTAAGAATATATAATGAAAGTTATATTATTACAAAATTATAATAAATACAGATACTGATTTAACTAACTATAATATAAAAATGAGATATTGTATATTATAAATTCTGCAAAGCAATTCTTAGCATAATGATCAACTTTTTAAATTCATTTTTTGTAAGTGTAAATTTAATAAAATAAACTATTGTAATCTGCTAAAACTACTAGATATCTCTCTGTTCTATAATAATAGTTGAAAGGACATTCATTAACAATAATACCAATTGTTGTTTTGATATCTAATATATTATTGATTTTAATATCTCTAGCAAACTTCTATTAAAGAATAAATACACATTAATAAAATTATCTTGACAACATAAAAATTATATAAGTGTTATTTGTGTTTGTTTTAAAAACTATAATTATATCTATTACTTTATTTGTTATTAGTATGAATTATAAATATTGTAATTGTCAATACATCATTATTTTTAATATATGTTCTTAATTACATTTTAATTTAAATAATGAGGTTTTTATAATTAATTATATTATTATGTAAAATTCAACAAATAGTATTTGTTTAAAATGTTAATTATAGTTATCATAATTTCCACCACGATATCAAGGACAGTTATACAATGAATTAATAATAGAGAACGTGATCTGAGGGAATGCATAGGACAATTAAAAAACAAATTTAGTGAATAATGTAAAGAAAATACAAATAGAAGAGTTTTTACAATGAAATATGATAGAAACTATATATTTTCTCTTTTAATATAGAGTAAAGTTAAATTATTATAATTAATTATTAAAATTCTTTTTAAGGCGACAACTTCATTTAATTTTTAAAGTAAATGAAGCTGTCTAATGTGTATTGGCCGGTTGCACGCCACATTTTTTGACTAGCAAAATATGGTTTATTAATCATTTTATGATAATATTTAATAAATATATGTTGATTACGAGATTAATTTATTTTTTATTAATTAAGTTATTTTTAATTTATAAAGAGATGTTAATTTAAATTTTTAATGAGTATTGCTAATATATTTCATTATGTTCATTTAGCTAAAAATTTTTCGATTATTAGTGATATTTTTATAAATGGCTTTATATAACTAATACAAATACTATTATTAAGCATTTTTTATAATAAAGAAAATACAGATTCCTTATATATAAGTATATAGTACTAACTAAGTAATTGTTTTCTGGTTAATATCATTTTTTTAAGATTGATATAAGCTTCTATAATGTTAAAAAATTACTTTTAATAATTATTATTCATTATAATCGTCACAAAATTGAGTAATTTATCTGTTTATTATAAAATAATATATATTATGTTGATATTCATATTTTAAGCTTACTTCCTATAAATTCATAAACGAATGTAAAAGTTTTTAGTATAAATAACAATTCTAATAATACTTTACTATAAATAAAAAGTTAATCCACATTATTTAATATTTAATTACATTAATTTATAGTTACATAATATTTACTAAGTTATTCTTAATTTTTTACATTTATGTTTTAAACATTTTATTTATAATAAATTAACAGATAAAACTAATAAATATTTTTCCAATTTTTATTATAATTTATGATATTAGAGATAAATAAAAATTAAATTTATTATTGTTGTTAATTATGGTTTAAATAAAAGATGTTTAATTTAAAAATAAAAAAATCAGAAAATATATATTTAACAAATAATTGTAATTTACACACTTGTGTGGATGTCTGTTTTTCTATTATTAATTCAAAATGCCAAAAAATACAGAAAATATTAATTGTTTTTTATTTATAATTACTTAATATATTAACTATTATACAAACTCTAGTGTAATTTATTTATCTATATATTTAATTACATTAAAGATAACTACTTCATAAATCTTTTTATAGTATTTTCAAGACAATAGAATTTTATTTTTTTATTCAAATAGTATTTCACTATAACTATTTAATTAGTGAATTAGTTAGCTTTTTTATGACTCTTTTATTTACTAGTGTTTATGTAGTAAGTATTCAATACATATTTTTTCGCATATTATGTTAATAAATTTTTTAATAGTAGTCATCTAAGTATCTTCTTTCATAATGTTCATTGTGTTTTATAACAAGTATGTCTACTAATATTATATCATATCTTATGACTATTAAAAAATGAGTAAAAAGACACAATAATCTATCTACCTCTAAATAAAAGCTTCTCATATGTTATAATAGGGATTTTTTGAGTGTAATATTTTATATAATAAACATTAGTTTGCTGGACTTTCCAAAAACATTTAGTATTTTTTTATTAATTAATTCTACAATATTTAATTTAGATATTACCGTAAAACAACAACTTTCATATAAAAATATCCAGTATTATATACTTCCAGAAAACGATAAATTTCAAGATTGTAACTTTGATAACAATAGAGCCCCTACTATGAGTATTGCATATTAAAATAACAATGATTCTCTGCTTGATGACATGTTAAATTTTATTTGACCACAAGTCAAGAGATATACCTATTTATTTTAATGTTTAATCCATAATTTCATGTTTTAAAATTTTTGTAAATACATTACAAAAAAGTATTAACAAATGACAAGACTACATGCAAACATTTAGAGAATATATAAATAAATGTATTTTGTAAGGTATTTTATTTAAAAAATAATGCAAATTAAATATTAGTTAAAATGGTTTTATAAATCGCAACTTATTGTAAAAATTCTATAACTAATAAATGCAACTTATATGTATTTATCATATAGTTATTATTTGTTTCTAAAAAATAACTTTATTGTTTTTATAGTTACCTTACAAAGTTAATTATTTTGCCAATTTTTATAAGAAATATTAACTAATACGTATTTGTTTTTATATCAAACAAAATAGTTAAGTAAACATATTTTTTTTACTTACAGTTTAATACATACACAATATACTTCATTTTTATTTAAATAATAATTTCTTAGCCAAAATTATTTAGATGCTCATGTACATCTATAATTATTTATATTTATAAAGGAAAATAACAATTTTCATAAATAGAGCTTTAAGATTTTTAGATAGTTTATTGCAAAAATTTCCATTTTTATGTACTAAATTGATGACAAATCATCGATATCACTTTAATATTAAAATTGAGTTTGTAGTTTAGTATCAATACAATATAAAATTGAAATAAGCTACAAAATAAACGTATAATAATGAACATATTTTAAAGTATCTTTATATTGATTTTTATCTAAACTATTCAACCAAATCTAACTTTCATCTTATTAAATACTATAAAAATATACCATTATTGATTATAGCGTATTTTTTACCTATAATATTTATACAATTAATGTACAAAACTTTTATTATAATTTAATTGTGTAAGGTTATCTTTAAAACTATATACTATAAGTATATAAGTAATGTTTTAAATTTTAATATGTTTGTTTATATAAAATAACATAAATTGAATAGTAGCTATTATTTATGTGCAACAAACGTACTGTTCTTATACTTTAGTTTTCATTATATAAAAAACTTTATTTTATTATTAGTAAATTACTCTAATCCTGTTCAATCAAATTGCAAGAAAGAGACAATTTTGGTCACACTGTGTGATGATACTTTAGTAAACTTTCCCAAAATAGAAACATTAATAAAGTTGTCACCTAAAAAAATTAATTTCCACATAGATTCTAAAAAAAATAAGATATTATAGAAGATAAAGCTAATTTAATTTATAAATAAGGATTAATAAATAAAACAAGTTGTAATATTAAATAAATACTATATAGTAAGTATTAAAGTTGAATGATTATAGGTTATTGTTTGTTATATATTTATGTAATATCTAAACATTTGATTTTAAATAGTTCTGTTTTAATCAGAATAAAGATAACTTTATTAATATACTAATTAAATTGTTGCTAAACTAAGTAAATTAATATTGAATGATAACTAGCCAAAGTGTAATGAAAATTTAAGTATTTATTAAAGATATATAACAAAACTATATTTTTGTTAATATTATTGTTATTTTTAATTACATTCAATTATAATACGAATTTTTTTTAACTTTATTAATATATATACAATTTAAAGTTTTTAAAAGCTATTTTTGTTTATAAATTTAGTAAAATTACATTCTTGTTCTATTTAAAATAAAATACCAATAAAAAGTATAACCGTAAATTTTTTTAATTAACAAGTTTATTAAGTTTTTTATTCTAAACTTCCTAAGAATCTAGATAAGTAATTCTTTAGTATATGTGTTATACTTTGGTTCCCAATGTATTATTGAAAGCCTTTTTCAAGCAGTATTTATCTAAAAACTAGATAAAGACAATGAAATCGTCTCAATTAGTATTTTCAATATTAATTATTGCTTTTATTTGGAAGACTACAGAAATAAAAGAAAATTTTATCTTTAAGCAAATATTGATCTTAATATATAAAGTTAACTAATCATTTAGGATTTTTATTTACATATAATATTTAAGTCCAAGCATATTGCTTAAATTTTATGACATTTAAATATCATGTTTTCCTTTATATAAAATAATAATCAAACAACATGATTTTAATTGTGCAATTAAAAGTTTTTAGTTCACAAGGAATTTTACTGATATATGTTTTTAGATAGAGATTCATATTTTACATAAAAATTCTAGTAAAGTCTATATAAATAATATACATTTATATGATTAAGTAGTAAAAATTATCTAGATATTGTAAGTATAATATAAAATGTACTTTTTAATTATTATTTTTATTTGTTCTTTAAATGTATACTTTAAAAAAGTTCTAAATGCCTATTATCGTGATTTACAACAATTCATCTAAATAGTATTAAAAAACTTACTTTTCTATAATATCATACACTTTATTTAAATTTATTGTAAAATTTACAGATAATGTTGTAACTTTTTCTAGCAATAATTCATTTACAAAATTTCTACAATGGAGAATCTTATAAAAAACATACCTACCATAGAGTTATCATTTATAATCTTTTATTTATTATTTAAAACCAATTTTTTTATGGTGTTTTAATTTTAAACACAGTTTAGTAAACGATTATTTCAAAATAAACATTTAGGTTATGACTAATACCTTTATAAACAAACTAGATACAGTTGTACTTTTTATTCTATTTTAAGAACTAAAGTAACTTAAAATCGGATGATAAAATCATTCATTTGATGATTTTATAAGACATAATACAAGTTTTTATATAAACATCACATAATGCAACATATAATAGGTTTGCTTGTATAAGATTTTTTTGTTTTATGTATCTGTATTTTATTTTCAATAAATAATGTTATTTAAAAATAACCTTTTATAATCTTTATTAGGAAAAAACTTAATTTAAAAATATACTAAAGTCATATCTAATGTTAAATGGTTTTTAAAAATACTATTTACAAGGTATATATTATTTTTATAAAATGAATTATTATGTGATATTATCACTTGTTATTGTGAAATAAAGAGCTTATTAAGTTTTCTTTAAAGTACCACAGATTCAAGTTATTTGTGGTTTATCTAATTGTTTACATTTATATAGATAAGTTGATTTTTTATTATACAAAGTATCCTCAATTGTGTAAATAAGTCCAAACAAATCTATATGTAGTAATATATAGAATATCTTTAATAAAGGCATATCCTGTTACTAAATTCTTTTAAATCATCCTATTGTAATTAATTTTTTAATGGTTTATTTTATTAATAATAAAGAAAAAAAACATTTATTCTTATTTAATATTACTCAAATTTAACTAGCTTATTTATGAAAATTTATATTAAAATATTTTAATATCTAAAAAATCAATCATTATTTTTGGTAATAATTTTACTATCAAAATTACTTGATTATAAACCCTCATAAAACGTCTTGTTGTTGCAAGTACTACGTGGTATGGGATATGAAAATGTTTTATAACATGATCATGTTATAAACTTAATAGTATAAAATGATAATCAGGTTCACATTTATAAACAAAATAGATACATTTATTAATTTCAACTTATTTATTTAGAAATTTGTTGTATTAGAAATATTTTTTATAGCTACATCTTTCTTCATAATTACGATATTTTAATGTGTTTATTTTTATTTAATGAATATCCAATTATTAGCTTATCATAATATAGATGACAATTAATTCATTTAAAGAATGTACTTGTTATATTAGCTAAGTAGTAATATATTTAACCTTGAGCATAATATTATGGTTTACTATAAGACCAGGAATGAAATAACTATCGTAGAAATGTAGATAACCTCCTTGGGAGATTTCAAAAAATAATATTGCAAAAGCTCGTAAGTATGGGGTTTTTGCAAAAATTAAGAAAATCTGCAGGTACAAAGTTTGATGACATAGGACGATGTAGTGAACTCGTATTACAGGAATTATCAAATGAGATATAAATTTTTATAGTAAGAGGCCTATATTTTGAATGTGAAACTAATGGAAACTGTTATATGTTTCATTATGTGTCAATATTTATTGAATCTGATGCTAGAAGCGGCTTCCAGCAGGCTATTTCACAATAATTATTAGAACGTACAAAAATGATCTTCCTAAATAAATCATATATTTTTTAATTTTATTATTATCAAAGTCTTTGAGCATAAAAAATGTAGATAAAACCAGTAGAGAGCTATCATTAGATGGGAAGCGGAATTCATCTGATTTTTTGCGTACATTAGTGGGCAAAGTCACCTTTCTGTGTGCGATCATTACCCGACTAGCAACAATGCTTGTCGAGAAATGAGCATCTGTAATAAGATTATCTGTGTACTTGAGTACAATGGCTATATGACGAATCGCAACTGTGAGACACTTTGAGAAGGCTTCAAATCGAGTGTTTTAATAATGAAGCGCTATTTAAAAATACTTTATGATACTAATATGACCAGAAATTATCTATAAAAATTAAAAATATAGATGCTTTTTTTGTTTATTATTACATAAAAGTAAAAAGTACTTGATTTATTTTAAGTAATTATAGTGTTCTAATTTAAAATTTCAACTAGGGATTTAATATTTTTTCTATAATTTTTACCATATTTACTATGTTTCAATTAATAGTGTATGTTATTGTATTTATATTTTAATAATTTATTACAACATACTACATTATATGTATATTATGAAATAGTTTACAATCAATATAGTAGTTGTAGTTAACATAGTTTTAATAGAATATGTTAAATAAAAATAATAAAGAAATTATATTTAAAGTAATTGGTTTAAAATTAAATTAAAAATTTGACAGTCTATAAACATTCTTTTAAGTTGTTTTAATTTAAGAGTATAACGATTTGATTATTTTTATATTTATGTTAAGAAGGAAATGTGTATTATGTATATTATTTTGTCTTAATACTAAAAAACTTACATTGTTTTAAAATAAAATTTTATTAATAAAATCTTTTTTAATATATAAATTACTGACAAAAGTCCTTACTAGTCCAGTTTGTGTTTAAAACAAACATATTTTTCGCATAATTATATTGTTTTTATGATAAAATTTCTCTTCATAGCTTAGTTTTTTAATAAAAATTCTTAAAGATTTTATTTTATATCACAACGTCTATTCTACGCCCTATTTATATCATATACTATAAACATAATTTTTATAATAACAAAAAGAATATAGTTAAAGACTAAGATTTTATATAATATAATCATTGCAAATTTTATTATAATAAGAATTCATCAAAGTTTTTCTACTTATAAGCAATTCGGGTTGGTACAGGTAGTCGAATGTTTCCACTTTTGTAGATTTAATTAGACATACAAATTTATAACTCAGTATTTCGCCAAGTTTACTTTTAAACCTTTGCACAAAAGTATTGTTGTAATAAAGGAAGCACTGTAGTTATATATACAGTATTTAAAAAAGTTATTATAGTTTTTATGAAAAAGTTTAAGATTACTTATAAAATACTTTACATATAAAATATGTTACAGAAACTCATGTTTTGGTGTTAAAATGCTTTACTTGGTACTCCTTTCATTAATAATGTGTATTATCTAAAAAAATAACTAAAGTTATTTAAAATATCTGTCAAGTATATAAGATAAAATGATATAAAGAAGTAAAATGAAAGTAATAAATTAATAATAATACATTTAAATGCTTAAAAAAACAGAAAATATAAAAGGAGAAAATATTTATAAAAATAAGAATAAAATGTAGTTCTATGTTAAAGTAATGTATCAACACAATAAATTGATTAAAAATTTAGAACATAAACTTGTATTATTAAATTATTGTATAAAAGAAAACTGCATGTAACAAAAAGTAATGAACCATCTATACAGTAAATTCTTATATAATAAGTTTCTTTAAATAGCTTATAAACAATATGAAAATTTTTATTTAATAAATTTTTTTCTTTTAATAGCTACATAGTTATATGTTTTTATATGAATTTGATTATTACTTGATACGGCACTTTAAATGTAGAACTAAATCAAAAAAAAGTAAAGACTAGAAGTAGCACATAATTGACAAATTAAAAACATATCTGATAACAAAGTATTTTGTGACCCGTAAACCTAACATTAACATTCTAATAGGTAGAACTATTAAATTTTCACGTATATAGATAATTATAATTACATAAAATATATTTGATTGATCATTTGTTAAAATTAATGTACTATTTTATTTATTATATAATTTAAAATTAAATCAAATGTATACCATTATATTTTTCTTATAAAAAGATGGTTTTTTAATAAAATTGTTACATAAAAAATACTATTATCCATTTATCGTTATATTTAAAACTATGTAGCAACTTGGAAATATAAATAAAAATATTAGGAATAATTTAAAACATAAATTATAATAAATGAATAAATGTAAAAAATATTAAAAATTAAATCATTATTATCTATAATATAATGTTAGCCAGAAAGAAAATGTTTATCATAACTAACAATAAATAAAATTATATTTTAAATCCAAGAAATTGTATAGGAGATATTTAATTTTTATATTTACTATAAATTTTTGGTTAAACTATTGCTAAAAAGTAACTTAAAATAATTAAAAAATATGCATATATACATAGTTGTTTGTATTCAAGTTTTAGAAAAAAATATCAGATAAAATCACAATAAAACATGATTGTATTGTATTAAAATAAATTATTAAGATAATAATTAATAACTTATTATTTTTATTTTTAAACTCTATTTTTATATATTTTAAATAAAATTTGGTTTAAAAAGAAAACATTCTATGATAGTAGGAAATTTCTAATAATTTTTTGATAAAATAACATTACATAATTAATTTTAAAATAACATTTTTGTAGACAATAATTTATTTTACTTTTAAATGAATTTCTAAAAATAAACATAAATTTTATTCAACTTATAAAACATAAAGACAATATCTATTAAAAAATGAAGTGATATTAATTAAAATTTCATAATTATTTATTGCATACATAATAAATAATGTTTTATTTTAATCGTTATATTATACAGCACCACTTTTAATATTTATAAATTTAATAACGCATATAATTAAAAATTAGGAAGTATAATGTTATAAAAAAACTAAATATAATTTATAATATCGTAACAGGTCTATGAACTAAAGTGTGATAATAATACAGTAGGTTACGAACTGCTAATCATAAGGGCTCCTACTGGGTAATTTTGATAAAACTATTATTTTAAAAAATGCATATGCATTTTTTGTTCTACTATCTTTATCTTTATACAGGAATAAAAATGAAACAATAAATGATTACACTTGAATCAGTTTTAAATACACTCGCCCAAATAAATTGGGGCGTAGGACCCAGCGGTAAAACGATCTTCTGTACTATGATTGATGCCGGGTTCTATGCCCTGCTGTCCAAAGCAGTGATTCGTTGAAAAACGTTCATTGAAAACGGCGGGCCTGCTTCCTCAGAGCCGCCCAGAAGGACGCCGGCCACCGAGTCTGCCCTGAAACCATTCAGCGAAAAATCCCCCAGGTTAAGTAGCGCCCACATGTGGACTTCCGTGCATCATGCTCACTCTACACGGAAGTCCCGGTGTGAAGAGCCTGACTCGGTGGCTGTAGGCGAAGTCAAAATAAACAGCACTTCTCATTTTTATCTCTTCTAGTAGGAGGAGAACCTTTTGCATTCGCAGAGTCAGCCGCTCTTGTTTGTACTTTTAGTACAAACAAATCTAATTTACTTACTAGTTATAATAAAAAATTTATTATAACACCATGAATGACTCTCAAAATACTATAACTTTGATTGAAAATATAAAAATAGATACCTATTATAAAAAATATATTAAAGCTATTCTCAACTATTATTTGGATATTAATGTGAATTCTTTTTTTTTTTCGAGAGCCAATGTATAATGACAGCAGACAATTCACAGAAAGTAGAATGTAGGCTAAAACTGACTATTATGTTAATTTAGTAAAGCTCGTTAGTCTGAAAATGTGAATAAAGTTATGTATTACCTTAAAAACCATTCATCTTTATAAAATTTTTACATTTTAAGGTTTATTGTTGAAAATGATTTCATATAAGATAAATTAATTTTGTTTATTACATTATTTTAATGTAAAAATATCATTACGTTTAATTTAAATTTGTAATATATATTTAATTTCTAAAGAATAAAGGCCTATTAACAGGAAAATTTTTAATATTAGGAACTTTTACATTTCATGATTGTTATTTAATATTTCAACTAATTATGAAATAAAATATGAGTACATGAATATTATGATAATAATATTATCTACTTTTAAAAATTTTTTGTATTAAAATTAATTATTTAAAATTAAATAGCTTAATTGTATTATTGTTTTTTATTAATAATTATATTTGTATGGATTCTATTACTTTTATTATTCAATATATAATAAATAAACCTTTTAATCTTAAAGTGAGAATAAATTTAATAAACGAACTAAATAAAAACTCATACTTCTGGTTTCTTAACCCTAAAAAAGTATTTTAGATAATTTTAAGTTATTTTAAATTAAGAATTGAAAACGTTCATTAAATGTAAGAAAAGAAGTGGCTATGATAATGTTTTTTATTCTTGATATATTCATAAAATAGAAATATTGGTATTTTAAACAGATAATAACAATTTTCATACAGTATAAGTATTTGAGAGTCATTCTTCATAAATAAAAAAGTCCCATAAGATAGGAAATATTTAACTGAGAATCTTTTTATTAAAAATTAAAAAAGTATTGTAGAGTTCTTCTTTATTGAGTCTCAGCCTAGAAAGTAGACCAAGCATATTTGTTTTTTTCAGTTTTTGTACTTTTAAATTTGTATCTAATACATTTTGATTGGTATAAATATGCTTTGTAATAAAAAAGTAGGATATGTTTAAGAATTTTTAAACTATAATTAAGGTTGTATAACAAAAAATACTATCAAATAAATAAAGTTAAATTAATTATATTCTAACTTCTTCAAGCTTTAAAGTTTTTTATTTAAAACTTAGTTTTAAATAAAATTAGTATATTTCTAAGCTATGATTCGGAATAAAAATAAAATTGTCTCTATTTGATTCATACGTTAATTTGCACTCTTAAATTAACTCTTATATGAAAAAAGCAAAATTCTTTTTATTTGATACTTTGAATTTCTGCATTCATAATTTATCACCGCTTACTAAATTGAAATCCATAGAGAAGAGCATCATCACCTTTATATAGCTTAAAATAACTAAGCAACTTTTATGTATTTCATAAATCTTAATAGTCTTCTTTTCTCCCTATTGTGTGAATAAAAACTCCATTTTCATACATATCTCATACAACAATGAGAATAAGATTACACGCTAGACTAGCTGAGTGTATTCTCCATCTAAACTTAGTTCGCTCGCTTCTTCAGAAGCAGAGGTTGTATAAACGTATAGAACGTAAAAGAACCCTCAAAAAGTTTAGTCAATAGAAAGAGAACCTCACTGCTCTTCCAACGCCAAAACCTCATTCAGAGGGTATCCCGTTAACATGGATACAGTTTCAACAGATAATCCTTGTGTTATCAACCTTTTCGTAGTCTCCTTGATAAGCATTTTCCTATCTTCCGCAGAGCAGCCATTCATCATGTGGGTAAAGAAGTATTCAACCGCTTTCGTGTCATCGCATAGCCAATCGTAAAAGTTGTCCCAGAGACCACGGTCTTTCGACAGCTGATCAATAATCTTTAAAGTCTTCTTAACATTATTTGACACAAATGTATCTTTAATTTCTCCATTCTTAATTAAGTACATCCATTCGTGGACTCTGTGCTTGATCTCGTCGTCCTCAAATACATCCAGATTGACAACTACAAACTCCGGTGCATGATCAAATACATCAATTTCCTCCACCTCGCTTCGCATCCTAACTTGTTTCGTCTCTTTAAACGCCTCTCCCTTATAATACTTACTATCTTTATCAATCTTAGTTCCAATGGATACAGAGTTCAGTGACTTTATTCGGTACGCGCTTGACTTGTATAAAATATTGAGATAAAACATTTTTCTTGTCTTGTAAATCACGTCTACGCCTCGTTTTAGTCCTTCTGCGACTTTTGTAATCGTACCTGAGACATTATGGACAGACTTATCCAAGAACGAATCGCCGTTATAGTAGCAACAAACCTTGATGATAATGCCTTCGCCCTTATCATTTCTTGCAAATACATCAACGCCCTTTCTCAGACCGGGATTTCGTTCTGGAAATTCGTTTTTTACCTCTTCGATTGTAATTCTTCCATCATGTGACAGAAAATTCAGGTACCTGAGCACTTCCGAGATGAAATCTTCGAATATTCCCTTGTTACTCTTATCCCTAATGATTATATCTAGTACAAAATCGAAAGGAAGCTTGAGTTTTCTCGTGTTGCTGAAACCAGCTTTTCCTGCATCACACTTATCGCTCATTTTAAGGGATCCCAACTAAAGTTATTTAAAAAAGGAAAGAACGAGAGAAATTTAGAAAGGAAAGATGCAGGATAAGCGCAAACATGAGAAATTTACGACTTGAAAGTGAATAAGATAACCTTAGTTTTTACATTTAGAGTTTTACTTTACTGCTTTATTGCAATAAATTCTCCTGTTAAATACGAATTAAAAATTTTTTCAACAAATCATCCACAAATGGAAATAATTTTGATCTTATCAGCGTTCTTTTTTGATCGTAAAGTTATTAATATTCTTCTATTATGCTCAATAGAAAGCAAAGTAAAATGATCGTGAACTACAGAAAGTATAATAAAGTGGTGGGTATAAAAAGGATCTTTGTCTGTATTACTATTTTTATATTTCCTTTCAAAACAGAACACCCGCCCCGTAAAAAATATAAAATCTGAAAACAAAAAGCCCCTCTGCGAATGCCAATTCCAGCGTATCTCAAAAGACTAATGACGGAAGAAAAAGAGCTCACAGAAGAAGCAGGAAAATACGGCTTCTTTGCCTTTCCAAGGTCAAAGACAGACGAAAGCGCATACCGCACTTGGGATATCTTCATCATAGGCGCTGAAAACACACTTTATGAGAACACCGCACTTCTTGCAGAGATGACGTTTCCTACAACGTATCCAATCAACCCTCCGAAGATGCGTTTCATATCAAAAATGTTCCACCCAAACATCTACGAAGACGGAAGAGTCTGCATTAGCATTTTACAGAACAGGGAAGACGACATAATGGGCTACGGAAGTGTGGACGAGAAGTGGTCTCCTGTGCATGGTATTAGGACGATTGTACTGTCTGTAATTAGCATGCTTCACGATCCGAACATAGAATCGCCTGCCGATGTGAATGCCTCAAAGATGTTCAGAGACAACTTGGAGGTTTACAAGGAGACGGTTATCAATCTTGCAAAGAAAGAAAATCGAATTGGAAGCTTAAAAATGTTTATCAAATAGAAAAAGCACAGGACGATTCTTCTAAAACTAACCAATCAGGCCTGAAACAAAAGAAGAAAAAGTGTGGAAACCAATGAAAAATACCATAGAAAGGGAAATTGGAACTTGCGAGAGTCCCTTTATGAAGAAGTTCAGCAGAGACACACAGAATCTTGTGGCAGAAAGAAGTATTTCATATGCTGATGCGAGAAGAATATGTGAGGAAAAGATAACACTTGGAAACTTGCAAAACGATCGTTACAGCTCACAAAACCGTCTTGGAAGAATTGTTCAACTTGTCCAAGAAGCGAAAAGAAGAGGCCAGGCGAGTGGGAAGCAGAGAGAGACGAGGATCTGAAAACGATTAAACGCTTCTTTGTATCAAACTACTTTATTAACAATAAATTAGAAAATATCCGGCATTCCGGCTTGGGATTCAACCTCTTCCTCGTTTCCCACCGCCTGTGACATCTTCTCGCTTGGCATAATCATTGAATGTTCCGCCGTCTTTCCAACTGCTATTGCCGACTTTTTAAGTAACAACAGTTCTGGCATTGCTGCTTGCACTGAACGTGCATTGGGAACCTGTTTTTGCCGGACAATTGGCCGTGACAAGTGCAAAATATGTGATGAACACACTGCATGTGCAGAGGAGGATGACAGCGGAATATCAGAATGATGCGAGAGTTTCTCATCATTGACATCCTGTGGTTGTGTTGCGGATAATTTTCTTGGTTCGGCATTCACATCCCCAGCTTCTGGTTTTAGCTTGGGACGAGTGCCATGCACCTGATACGAAGATGTGACTGGGTATCCCGATCCTCGATGAAAAAATGACTGTAGTGCACCCGCATTGGTGCCTTGCTTTGCACTAACAGTTTCTGTGTTTCTCTTTGTACATTGCGTGTTCTCTGGAAACACGCGAGTGTCTGTAGGTCTCGTGTAGAATGGAGACGCTTCTACTTCCTGTGAATACCTCATTGGGGAGGAGCTTCCAGAGTAGCTGCCTCTTACTTTATCTTCAAGTGCCGTCTCCTCACAATTTCCGCCGTAGACTGGACCTGCATGCGCCCCTTCAGCGCTTTTTTTCGCATTTCCCCAGACACTTCTTCGCTTTAGCACTGCATAAACGTGACTGTTTGTAGCACCTCTTCTGCTGCCCGTCATTCTATAATTCCACACTCTGCTGTAGGGACTCCTTCTCTTAGTGCCTGTAGGCGTCTCCATAATTGCATCTTGCCCTGCTGCAGAAGAACTGAAGTAGCCTGGAGAAGAAGCACAATTTTCTGTGATTGAGACCTGATCTCTGCTCGCCAATCCCTCATCGCTGTGATGTGAATTCCATTTTGAAGGAGACCCATCAAAAAACATCGAAAAGGTACTGCTTTCTTTCTTTTTAGAAGATTCTTGCGTTTCCTCTGCCATTTCGCGTAAATCAGCGGTCTTCTCTTCTCTTGTGCTTTTACAAATTTCGCTCTGCGACGTTTTATCTGATTGCTGAGACATTTCAGCTGAGGCCTTTACGATATCTTTTTTTTCAGGGCTCTGATTTGATTTGACCTTTCTTTTGTAACTGAGCCGTTTCCTTCTTGTTTTGGAAACCCTTTCGTTTAAAATCCCTAATACGCTTTGATTTATGTGCGGACTTACTCTCTCAATTGTCACTTTTCCTATACAACCTCGCTTTTTATCTGCTTCTGTTTTACACTCACTGCCTTCTTTGGCTTCTTGCAAACATGTCCTTTGTACTCTGTAGTAAAAGTCAGCACCATCCGTCACGAAAGAGTTTCCAAAAGCCCAAACTAGTGGCGTTTCTTGCTTTTCCATTGAGGCTCTCTGTACTTTGGGTTCCACTAGAGCAGCATTCCTGACTTCATGATATTTCAATCCAAAATATCTTTCGTAGGCATTACGGAGATTCTCCATCTTCTGCACGAGCATCTGATACGACACGTGTTTAATGGCTTCACATCGTCTGTCAGCTATCAGAATGCAGTATGAATTTCGTGTGTAAACAAGTTGAATTGTTATCGGCGCGTAGTATGCGAGAATGAGCTTGTGCTCGTGATGAATTGTGTCCACCAACAATCTGTCTTCGTCTCCAATTGTACAGAATTTGTGAATGAGCAGACGATAAATGGCTTCACTGCACTTTGAATAGAGAGCTGCCTTCCCGTGGATTCTTTTGCAAGGGCGCTTGAGCACCTGCTCGCATTCCGGGAGGTCCATCATGGGGCTTTCTAAGCACCCAATAAAAGGTGACACAACCAAGCGCACAGCAAAGGTAGAAGCGAACACAATGCAGTAATGCATCAAGCGGCACCCACGTTTCATATCGAGCAGATTATGTCGCACGCTTGCTTTAGGACACTGATGCTCCTCTCTAGAACCTCCCGTCTCTCTTTGATTTCCTCGGGTTCTGTGATCGTTTCTGCAATGCTTTCCGCTTCGTATATCTCGTTGAACATTGTCTCGTGCATCTCGGCCTCTGATTTGATTACAAGCTCGCACATTATTGCTTTTGGAACCTGATCGACGACGATGTCCTTGATCATTTCGAAGTACTGCTTCACAAGCGACCTTATCATCTCGATTTCTGCCATTTCGTGCTCAGTCATCGACTCAGTGATGCGAAGAGTATGCGGAACCGGGTCAAACGTGATCGTTTTGCTTTTCTCAACCGAAAGCTCTATGCATCTCGGCTCCACATCTCCACTCAAGGATGCTGGACGACGTATGAAGTTAGGATTCTTCGTGTTGATATACGCAGCATTCCAATCGAGAAGCGCGGCAACGAACCGATGTGCACTTTCTGAGTTTCTTTTGAACAGGGAAACCAGGCAGCCGACTACCCTGTCGTGTAGAGCAGGAAACGCAGGAAGATGCATGTCATTGCATATCTTGTGCAGAATTTTAACAAGTTCGGAGAAGATGATGTTCACGAGGTTCAACGAGTGGGGCTTCAACGTCGCTATGCTTTGCTTTGCAAGCTTTTCGAAAGCTACGTGCGCGAAGAGAATCGTCGACGAAGATCCGCTTGAGTTGTACAGAAGCGTCCTAATTTGTCCGTCGTCAACACCCCCGAGCGCTTCAAGCTTCGAGATGAATGCAGAGAAGTGATTGTGAAATGTGTAGTTGAGCCTTGCACCTCCGCAGAGCTCCGTGCTTGACAGCTCGCAGCGCCCTTGCAGGACGTCACTGAATCGCCTCGCAAAGTCGTTTATCGTCTTGAAGACAAATTCCTTTGGCGTCAAGTTTGCGGTGCCTATGCTGCTCAACTCGCTTCGTGCCTCGGCAAGCAGCCTGTCCGCATGTTGCTGCAGATCGGGAATACACGCGCGAATGTGCTCGTGGAGCACCCCGTTGAGCTTCTGTACGAGGTAGGGCGTCCCACAGTAGAGGCGATTCTTTCGGTACGACGGATGCGACTCGAAGAACCGTTTCTCGTCCCTGAGCGCAGCTCGAATGTCCTTGTTGCTAACGATATCCGCCTGACTCCGGTTGACAACGGGGACAAAGCCGAGCCTCAGATTGATTTTCCTCCGCGCGATGATGTCAACAACGTCCGTCCCTCGGTCCATGATGTCGAGCTTCGTGAGCACACCGATCGTCCGCTCGTATTCGGGATCTACATCGCGTGCAAGCTGGAGAGCGTCTGAGTTTGCGATGTCTGCATTCGCAGCTGACACAGCCAGAATTATCGCATTTCGGTTGGCGACGAACCGCCTACACATCTCTTCGATCTTGACACAGATGTTCCGCGGCTGGTCACCCATCGGAACCTTCACAAGCCCAGGAAGGTCCACAAGCGTTAGCGACAACACTCTGCTCGAATACATTTTCAGTGTTATTGGAACGTGTGAAACGTCATTCTTCGTCTTCAGCACTCGCTGCGTCTCGCTCTGAATCTCCTTCTTGACCTCCTCGAAGTTCGTGTACCGTCTTTCCGGCCGATGATTGAACACGCAGTACTCCGAGTCGGCGCCTTTCTGGAAGATTAGTTGGAGAATGAGCGGGCGCCTAGTGACGATTCCGCTTCCCCGCGGCAGGAAGTCCCTTCCAACGATGTTTTCGATCACACTCGTCTTTCCACAGCTTTGGCTTCCTATAACGACAATCTGTGGAAGCTCAATCGTCCCGTTCAGCGACAAGTCTGCACAGAGGTCCTGTAGCTTGTTGATCTTCTCGATTAGCGCGTTCATCGCAGCAGCCATGCACACACGCTACTTCGTTATTTATCGCATGCGTGAAACATGTGTTTCAGGTTTCCACGCCTATCGCATCGCACAAAGGTCCCATGCAGCTAATCTGGAAATATCTCCTTTGCCTTCTCCCGCACAATAAAAGCCTTGTCGCTTTTCAGACTCCTGATGATTTCTATTTCGTCCTCTGTAAAAAGCGCCCTGTTGTCGTCAAACACTTCGAGAAGCATCTTTTTCTCTCTCCATTTTTTACTTGCTAGCGTCGACAATATCGACTTTCGAAATCCTTCGTCAAAGTATCGCAGCGCGCCGATCACCTTCACAAAGCTCCTGCAGAAGTTTGCCGACGAATAGCTCACGCACTCCTTCAGCGCGTTTTCCACGCAAGACACGTCCAGGAGAACCTGAAGCTTGCATTCGAGTGTGCAGAGGCGGAGGCTACTTAGGGAGTTGCAAATGGCTTCAAACGCATCCGTCTGCTTTATTTCATCAGAGCACCTTTTCTCCCCGTATTCTTCGACGCGCCTCTCCCTGCACAGGCATTTGCTCTGTCCAAGCGGCTGCAGCTCTGCGTGCACCTCTGCAACCTTCTCGATGCATCTGACGAGTGACTCCTTGTCGCCCGTTCTCCACAAATACAAAAAAATCCAAACGGTTGTCTCACTTCTGTCCATGAAAAGGTGAAAGCATCTTGACTTGTAGTGCTCCTCGCCCGTCTCCTCCAGCCAGGACATGTAGATGTCTTTGTTGCTGCTCCATGGCATCTTCTGAAACACCAGACCCCTCAGCTTTCGCTGGCACGCGATACTTCGGAAAATAATGTTCAGGTCGGGCTTGTAGCCCTCGTTGCGAAGCTTGTGTACGTTCTCCAGAAACAAAGAAACGTGTCGGTTGACCAACGCATACATCGTCAGAAACAGCGATGAGTCTGCCGCTGTGCTCAGAAACTCCATCACGTTTTTCAAAACAAAGCGGGATGATTGGTAGTCGTCCAGCGAGAACGATGCAATCACCTCCTTGATTCTCGACACCATTGCACTCTGCTCTCTGCCTGGCAGGAGCCAGCATGTGTCCTCCGCAGCAACTTCCTCTGGCTTCTGCTTCTCCGGGTTGCACTCAAAGAGCGCCTGGCCGTTCTTTTCTCTCTCATCAGCATTGTCTTCACCCTGCTTTCCCCCGTGCACGTCCTCCAGCACACAGCCATGCCCAACGGTGTGATCTCCCACGGACACCAAGCACCTGCATTCGTCTCCACACATTCTTCCCTCACTAAGAAGCCTCAGCCCAACAATCAGAAGCTCCAGCTCTACGTCTTTTTTTTCGCGGAATCTCTCCAAAAGCCTGTCAAAAACACGGCAGTTGTACTTCTCCGAGACGTAGACGAGAGACTCCACACACTGCTTTGTCCGAACGTCAACAAACTTGAAAAGAAGCTCCACAAGACACTCAACAACACAAGAACAGACGCTCTCGCCCCTTGTAAAGACGTCCATGCTAGATTTTCGCATGACAAAGCCCAGCTCACCGCCCACGCTTGTCTCTTGGCAGTTCTCTGCGTGCAAAGTAGCCTCCATTGTGTCTTCCACTGCACAGGACCTTTCGTTCTCAGAAGCCTCCTTCTCAAAAGGCCTTTCAGATAGCAACGTTCTGTCACACGGTACATAGCACTGGCAGTACTTCACAGTGAGAAGGCGTAGCTCGTCAACGATGCTTATCACTATGCCGTAGTCCTGCACATTGTTCTCCATGAGGACCGGGAAGATGCTTTCCTTAAATACATGGGCATCCGAGCTAACCACAGACCTGATTGATTTAAACAAATATAAAAGCTGTGAGTCTTTGCTAGAAAGCTCATCAAACATGAGGGGGGGACGAAGAAACATAAATCGCACTTGAGAAGCGTCAAATGTGAATTTACTGCATTGTGCAGACACATGTCTTAGAATGGGGCTTGCTGCAGAGTGTGTGTGCAGAAACGAGAGAAGAATCACATGTGCGCAAGAAGTACCTGAAAAACATGGACTACTCGTGCACACTGCCCTGCACGGCGCGCGCAAGCGATGCTATTCGTTGCACATTGTGGCGTCCCCTTATCAGGTCAAAAAGGAGCCTGTGTTTATCGGAAAAGGTTGCAACTTTCTATGAACCGCCTCACAATAATTCGAATATTCTTCGCACTTGTATGCTTCAGCGACATACTCACGCTCTACATCTTCCACGGACTCGGATTCCCTCTGAGGTATATCATTTTGTTTCCTACAGTACTTGTTCTTGCTTTTGCAAAGTATCCGATATACGAGATATGCTTCTCTTCTATAAACAGAAAATACATTGAGCAGTCAATCATGGGTGTGTTGTGCTCCATCGCATTCAACGTCGTAACCGGAATATCTGTCGTTGCTGCGATAACAAGCTTTGGCGTTTTTTCGGTTCTAAAGATTCTCGCACTGTTTCTTATTGTGTGCCTTGAGTTGTTCTTCGTTTTCTGCCTTGTCGTGATGAAAAGCATGTTTGTTCTTGACATATCGGTCCCCTCTTCCTTTGGCAATGTGAACCTTTGAGAGGCTTAGCCTTGGCAGAGACAAGGCTTTCGTCATGGTCGCACAGCCATGTCCATTCGTTTTGCAGAGTCGAGAAGGGCTTGGGCATGTGGTTGATCCCGGAGCAGTACCTCTTTTCACAAACACCAATCAAAAATATATAAAAAACAAACCGGGGCTCCTTGCAAGCGATGCAAATAAACGTGAAAATAAAATACGAACTGAGTGTGCGGGACCTGCTTGCAGACACTGAGATGAAGCTCTCTGATTTGAAGCTCATGATACAAGAGATGACCGAAATAGAGGAGAACGATCAAGTTCTCACATTCAACGACAGAGTGCTTGTAGACGACAAGAAAAGTCTCCAACAGCTTGGGTTCAAAGATGGCGCAGTTGTGTGTCTCCGCGCCAAAAAGCATAGGATGTCGGAGCCTGCAAAGGGAAGCCAGACAGACCTGCTCAAGAACCCCTTTGTGCAGAACCTGATAAAGAATCCGGAGGGTATGAAGTCGATGATTTCGATGTTTCCTGGCTTGGAAAATGAAATTGACAAGAACGAAGAGCTTCGGCAAATGGTAAACAACCCTAACTTCATGGACGAGATGAACAAGCTGGCTGCTGATCCGGAATACTTCAATCAGCAGGCAAAGAACGCAGACGTAGCCATGGCAAGGTTGGAGACGATGCCTGGTGGCCTGAATATGATAAGCAGCATGGTAAAGGACGTTAATGATCCACTGAGCAACATAATGACTAAGACAATGCAGAACGCTGACATCAAAGGTGGGCACAAAGTAAACGATATTGTCAGGGACGCAGTTCCGAACCCAAAGGTTAATGTTAACTGGCTGGTGCATTACAGAAAGCAGATATGCGAGCTCAACAAGTTCGGGTTTACGGACATTCAACGAAACCTTGTTGCGCTGAAGCAGTGCAAGGGTGATTTGTGCAAGGCGATTCTTTTTCTGACAAACGAAAGAGTTTCTCTGAGAGGTCGGGGATGATTTATGAATCGCAAGCTGTGCTACCATCGCATTTGAAAGGGACGTAGACGTTCATTCCATGTACTTCTTGTTTATGAGGTCTATGAAGCCCTCCACACAAAATTCGGCAAGCCCGCAGACGTCTACTGACTTTACTCCATAACACTTCATCTTCAGCAACTCGTCAATTCTCACATTGTCGCTTCCAACCATTCTGTCCTTTATGAACATTTCGATTCGAAAGACAAGCGGGTCGTTGCATATCAAATAAAAGTACACGGAGCCAAATAGCGATGAGTCGGTCTCCTTGATTCCAACAAGCACACCCTTTGTTCTTAGTCTGCCAGCAGTGTATTTGTACGTTCCGTACAAAGAGGACTTTCCTTCTCTTTTAAATTCGTTTTCAAGGCTAAAGAACCCTGTCTTCTTCTTAGTCACGAGTTTTGAGGCAAAACTTGCAAGATACTCCTCATATGCCCTTGCCTTAGCAGTCAGATAGCCCACCTTTCTTTCTAGATTCGCTTTGGTTTTTTTGTTCAAAGCAAGTTCGGCGCTTCTTTCGTTGCTCATGAGCTTGAGTGTGATGATGTCCTGTGCAAGCATGCTCAGAATGTCATCAAACGATGAAATTATATGCTTTGATTCCAGGTAGCTCAGGTCTTCAAGCAGCATGTTCTTGAATTGCGTGAGACTGTAGCGCTCGGGATATTCTGAGCTCGTCTTTGGTACTTGTGACCTGTCAAAGGCAGATTCTGTACAACTTACCTCTTGGTCCTCTCCTTTGCCGCTGGAGCTAAGGTTGTAATCTCTGAAAAACGGAAGCTGCTTCTCAAAAAGAGTCACCTCCTTGTCACTTATGCTGTATAGCATTTCTCTGATATTTCTTCCCTCTGAAACGCTTAGGATAAGCAACATTTTTTGCTTTGTTCTGTTTATGAAGTTGTTGAGAGCAAGATTCTCGTTGTTTTCGCTGCTCAGGAGTTCGGGATCGTTCAAATAAAAAGGAATCAAGTACTCTGAATGCTCAAAAGGAACTGCTTTGCAGATAATCTGGTGGAGTGGATCCTTTTCACTGAGCTTAAGATTTTTTGTCAATGTTTCCAGAAAGCTGTTACACTCTTCTGTGGTTAGGTAGAGAACAGGCTTCTTATTGTCGGAATACGTATAAATGTGGGTACTGCACGCATTGTGCGCGTGTTCTAGCTCAAATGCTTTGCTATCAAGGAACAGGTCGACAGTAAAAGTGGACTTTACCAGTTGCAGAAGCTTGTATGATTCCTTTTTGAGAGATGACAATTCAGAATCGTAGAGTTCAGGAGACACAAAATACGTCGCTGCAAACTCGTCCACAAACAGAGATGTTGCAGATACACCTTCTAGCATTGCAAAAAACCTTCTGAGATAGAGAGGTGCGTTTTTGAGCACGTCTGTAAGATGAGTCGCAATTCTTTCTGCCAGATCCTCTATGTTACAGTTCCTCAGTTTCTTAATAAATTTCATCAGGTTTCTCTCAAGCTCAAGACCCTCCTTGCTCTTTCTGAACACATTCACAACAATACGTGTAGATATTTTGTAGTTGTTGTCGTCTTTGAGCACAAAGTCAATCAACCTGGACATCAGAAACTCCTCACGTCTTCCTTGTATAAATGAAAACACTGGAAGCACCATAGTCAGTACAAAGTCGTCAATGTCATCCTCATCCATGTTGCGGAGAATCGTGGATATGTACACGGGTTCATTCTGGAGAACATAAAATATCCGCTGAAATATCCTGTAGTTCTCGGATCTAATGGGGAGGTAAGACAGAATATAATTTAGAGGCCTTGTCACCACTATGTTGGACAAAGTGACCTTGTTATCTGTCAAAAGTGTTATCTTCATCTTGATCTCTTCCAGATATGACTCCAGGTCAAAGATAACCTTGCGCTTTTTTATTATTTCTGTGTGTAAATGCTCAATCTCTCTTTCCTTTTCCATTTCCTCAGATTGTTTGAAGAAAAATGGAAGAAACCTTCTCAGAGTGTGCACAGACACCTTCTTTTGATATATTATGTCATCAAAAGATCGCTCCCAGACCAGTGCCTTCATCTTTTTCTTCAGTATTTGCTCCATCGCCTGTTTGGACACGCTGCTCTCCGAGACCTCACTGCTACTTTTCTTGGAATGTGTGCAGCTCGATTGTTTGCTAATTTTGTAGTGGCAGAAGGCTCTCAACACGTTTTTTGACTGCTCATGGCTTATGTTGGAGTCTATTCTCTCCTTTATATCGTCAAACTTGGGCAGATTGACACCGAGACTGTTTATTTCTATCTCCTTCTTGAGAACCTCCTCCTCGGTGAAGCTGATCTTTCCAGCCAAGTTCCTTATCTTAATTGTCTTACCAGCACGTTCCAGATAGTGAGCCAGTGCATGCAAGCAATATATAACTTTTGGAAAGTTTCTCTTGTCGTATAGATCAAATGTCTCGAACATAAACACCTTGGGAAACGATATCGTTTCAAGTGCATTAAGAAAGTAGTTGATGTTGTCTGTGTGCCTATACTGCAATGTATCCGACACGAAAATTTTCTTCACACATTCGCTAGCAAAGCCCAGCGCCAGCTGCGATAAAATTACACCCTTTCTCATCTCCTCCTCAAATTCGTCCAGTGTGGTTGTTTTTATACAACCGTTATCCTCGCACCACCTCTTCGCTTCCTCCAAGCGGCACATATATTCATACACACGTGTGTTGTGTCTTCTGACATCCATATCTTCAGCGCTGTTCCTTCCTGCTTCATCTTCTGAACGCCGAATGATGTTTTTAAGGTATTCCTGTTTGTTGTAAGTTGTCATTTGGGGGTTCTCAATTTTTTTATTATCAGAGTGAACTGAAGACATAGACATATTCGCATCCTGTTGAGTCTTTACCCTATTTTATCTGGCAAACAACTTGTAAAATTCTTGGTACTTACAGTTGTTGCATTGTGGTGCCCATGGCCTACGATGTTCTGACACTGCAGCGATGGAACGAATATGTACAGAAAAATGTTAAGACGCCAATGACCATTGTGAATGCAGCCCTGACTCCATATTTGGATTCTTTAGATGAGACAAGCGTGATCGCAATCGTTAATGGTGAGAAAACTGTGCTCTGTACGCTGAAGCCGTATCAAATGGAAAATCAAGTTCTTAACTACAAACTCGAAAAGGAAAATGATGTTGTGCTTTTTCTGGAAGGTGCAAATGAAGTAGATATTTTGATCAAAAAACAAAATTAGACATGTCGTTGACATAATGCTCCTCGTAGCTGAAATCTCAGCTTTTGTGACCTGTTTTCGTGCATTTCCTATAGTTCGTGTTTGGCGTTGTCTTCAACATTCAGCCGTCCGCAATCCACGATAACTACGTCTTCCAGTGGCTGGTCCCACTCGTTTGTCTCTACTTTTGAGATTTCGTGTACAACATCCATGCATGATGCATCCACCTCGCCAAACACAACGTGCTTATTGTCAAGCCACGGCGTCTTCGCTACTGTTATGAAAAACTGCGACCCGTTTGTGTTTCTCCCCGCATTTGCCATCGACAGAAGCCCCGCCCTGTCGTGCTTCTTTGTAAAGTTCTCGTCCTCAAACTTCCTGCCATACACAGAAAAACCCCCTGTTCCGTTTCTGTGCGTGACGTCGCCTGCTTGAATCATGAAGTTGTCGATGATTCTGTGGAAGATGTTATTTTTGTACGAGTAGATCTTTCCATCACGCTCGACGCCCTCTATGAACCTCACAAAGTTGTGGCACGTCCTGGGAACTACTTTTGTGTAAAGTTTGATTATAATTCTCTCCTTTGGTTTTCTTTCTCCTAGAGCATTTACATATGATACGTCAAAAAAGAAGCATTCGTCTGTCTCAGTGTTTTTCACCTGTGGTATTAGTTCTGCAAAAAATAACAGAGAAACAAGCAAAAGCATCAGGGCAAATATTAAACAATTGGATTGTTCAAAAGCACAAGTGTTTTTGCAAAAGCATGCAATTTATTTATTGGAATCTGTGCCTTGAGATATAAGCATATAACACAATAGACTCGTTTCTGCGACACAAAAGCCAATTATACAAACATTCATAAACCTGCTAAACGTACTTGTAGTCGTCTCGTTCTTCATTGAACTCTTCAATCTTTCTCTTGATTTTGGATCTGTCCACCCACGCTATACAGTCTTCCAGTCCCCTGCTGATGATTGCAGAAGGATCCTTAATCACTAAGGTTCCTACTCTAACGTGCCCATGCTCCACAAACTTTGTTGCATCTTGAATATTAGAGACCATTCTTATGTGCTTCATCATAACAGGCAGCCTCCGATTACATATGTCTGCAACGGTTATCTTTGAGCAGTTATACAGTCGTTTTTCCTTTATGAACCCTGCAGAATACAACTTTTGTGCAAGCTCTTTGCCTATTCTATGCTTCATGGCATCGCTGTCACGCATCTTTGCAAGTGTTAGTGCAAGCTTTCGTACTTTTCCCGCAAACTTATTGTAGTTATGGTAATCTTCCCTGTTCAAAAGTCTGTATTTTGTGGACACAAGCTGTTCCCGTTTAGTGTTCGTGCCTTTCCATTCCAGAAAGTTAACCTTACGCAAAAGACGCTTTTCATGGTACTTTAGTTTTCTCATAAAATGGGCATTCGGCTCTGGGATGCAAAAGCATTTGAAAAGCCGCATGTAAACAAACAGGTGCAACTTCAATATACAGAGTGAAACAGAAAAGGCTCGAAATGGATACTAGACAGTAGTATTACAATACGATATACGAAAAATACGAAGCAAGATGTTGCAGTGGCATTTTTTGCGTGCATGTTTAGTGAATTTGCATGAGGATAACGGAATGTGATATACAAAACAAATAGCACCCTCGATGATCAGGCTAATTGCAAATAGGTATATAAAACAGGAAACCGATATCACCATGCTGCTCTTTGCATTCAGGCTAGCCTATGTGTTTATAGCTTCTGCATTTCTTCACAACAAAGAGCTGAAGCACCATCTGTATTCAGGTACTGTGCTGTTTATAATGACATATTTGCCAATAGAGCTATTTTACTACTTAATCATCCTCTGTATAAACTTCCTTATCATGATTGGCATCGCAAACTACAGGCTGAAGACAACTGTACTCTTAATAATGAACCTTTCAATCATAGTGGTGGGATCGCGGTGTGGAAAGCGTCTTGGTGTGGACGTTGGTAATTTCTCGAGCATATCGTCCGAAGTCATGCTTCTTGTTCCCAAAATGTACTTTGTGTGCAATAAGCAGAAAGCCCTTTCTCAAAGCGCTTTCGGTTACATATTTTTTGTGCCGAGTCTTGCATTGGGTCCTGTGGTTCCATTCAGCGAGCTTGGAAAGAGAATACAACGGCGTTTTGGCACAACTATACTGAAAACTCTTCAGTGTGCATTCTTTGCATTTGTGTTATTGTACGGCAAAAAAGTCGTAAGTAGAGATGTTCTTATTAATGACAAAGACATAAGTGTTTTTTGCAGAACCATCTACCTGTATTTGTTTACTTTGCACTACCGCATGCAGTACTATTTTGTTTGGTCATTTTCCTCTCTCTGCTTCTATGTCTGTGGACTGAACGTGTCCAACGCCATGTTCTTCAATGTTGAGCTTGCTACATCTCTGGAGGAGGTCGCCACATTCTGGAATTACTGGATATCCTGGTTTTTGAAAAAAAGCATATACATTCCTCTACGAAAATACAGTAGAGTTGGTGCAATGCTGGCAACCTCCGTTGCCTCTGCCCTTTGGCATGGCGGAAGAGGTTGTGACTTTCTGTTTTTAGTCTCGTACAACATCTCAATTCCAATTCTAAAGAAAAATAGTGTGTTGATGAAGAGACATCTGAATTACTATGTCTATGTGTTCTTTGTCACACTGCAAACGGCGTTCTTTGTGTCGTACATCCCTGTTCCCTTCTATTTTAACAGTGCAAAAACGGGTCTTCTTGTCTGGAAAAACATTTATTTCGTAGGACATGTAGCACTTTTCATGTCCCTGCTGATTCACCTTGCTCTCGCCTTACAAATGCGTGTCAAAGGGAATTTTCGTAACATTATTTGAAAACATATAAATCTGCATAGCGTTATTGCACTGAAGTCATTATTTTATCGTGCTCTTACACGGATCCATAGAAAGATTACTGATTGAAGCTCTGTATCATCTCGTCAACCACACTTTCAAGCCTGTGTTTTGCGTTGTCAACACAGATTCTGAAGTAGTCGTCTACCGAGAAGTTGAAATATGAGATGAAGAACCGCAGGTCTGTGTTTTTTCGCACCAAGCTGCGCTCAATAAGCTGCTGTATATCGCGGTTTGTCTTGATCTTAAAGTTATAGAAGACTCTCTTCTCCAGAAACTTGAAAACAAGCCCAAGCTGGTGCTCAATTAGCAATGCTCTATGTGGCCCTATAGACTTTACATCGTCCTTCAGAATCTCTAGAATGCTTTCCTGCTCATCCTGAAAACTCCAAAAATACTCAAAGGTATCCTCCACCAATGTTTTGAGTGTCTGTATCTTGTTTATATTTCGAAGACTCCTCTCAAATCTCTTGTTCAAAAACTCTGTCACAAAAGGTATTTTGACATCAGCATCCATCTTTCCTAGACATGTTGTAAGTTCTACTTTGGAGTATATCTGAGGAATCTTTCTCTGAATTCTCTGCAGCTTCTCGTATTGCTCAGTTTCAACCAATAGGTTTTCATGCCTGTCCACTTCAACTTCCTCTGTATGCATTATGCTTTCAGGATCAAAAGTGAGCTCCTCATACACATTCACAACTTTTGAGACGCGCTCTTCGTCCTTTCTAAGTCTGTAGTGATGGTACTCTGAGTTTATGACAAGGTACCCTTTGTCCTTTTTAATGTCCACCACGTTGTAGTTGAATGCATTCAATAGCTTGAACTCTGTTTTGGACTCACTTTCAGCTATAAAAACTAGGTCGTTGGCGAGAATCACAAGAACGTTTTTACCGTTTGAAAAGATGTCATAGTGTATCAAATACCTTGTTGGAGACATGAAGTATCTCATGTCATTTGAGAAGTTGCTAAAGAGATTGAACAACTCTTTCTGCTTCTCCTCATCCACATAGACAAAGTCACTCTCTTCCCTGAACGAGGATATGATCTCGTTGTATGAGGTTATTAGCTCGTTAATTTCTTTCGTTCTGCGTGAAACCTCGTCGTAGAGACTTAGAGCCTGCATTATTTTCTCTGAGTGCTCCAGAAACCTGTCATATAGTTCCTTTTCTATTTCGTGCTTTATTGACACACACCTCTCCAGCTCAGCTCTTATGACAGACGGCTCGTACTTAGTGATGGTGCTGTTGACAAAATCCTCTAGGCTCATTGATACGAGCTCTTGAAACTTGTTGTGCCCCATGCAGGGTTTCTTTTCTTTTCCTTAAATGCGCTTGTTCAAGGCAAGTACCTACATCGCTTCTCCAGCACTGCAGGCCATATTGCCACAAGACTCCATTTTGCACAGTACTTAGCATTTGCCATGCTTACTTTGTGCCAGATTTGGACTTCTGTCACAAAGCAGGCTATTCACATCTATGAGACAGTGCTCTACTCATTGGCAGTGATCTGAAAGCTGATTATAAAACAAACCCATGGACGAGGCGTTGGAATCGCTAATTACGGCTTACAAAGTATTCAAAAAAATAAATAGAAACACACCAGATTTGCTACCATACCTGAAGAAATATGTGTCTGTAGTGCAGAAGCCTTTGGATCGTGAAAGAATCAAAACTCGCTTACAGAAAAGAAACGTGCTGCATATCTTCCAGTCGCTCTCTCCAACTGAGCTGAACTACAGATATTCTGAGTTTGTTCTTTCGGTAAGACTCAAAGAGATGTTTAGCTTTTACATCAAAGCGCTTGCGTTAGGATTTGATGTTCCCAGACAGAGCCACGTGCTGTACTCTACAATTCTCAGATGGAAGTCAGTTTATGTAGCCTTGAAGTCTTCCAGTGGACTTGACTCTCCGTATTATGTCTGCTTTATTGAGTACGTCAAAAAAGCACTTCTAGAGTACGAGGACCAGGTGGTTAGAGCAGATACAGACCCACTTGCGTTTTTTGCTGCAGTGCACGCCGCATACTTGAAGCTGAATCTGCTCCATCAGCTCAACACTAACTTTGATGCGGAGATGCTGCTTAGAAGACCATTCAATGAGCTCGAGATCGATGTAAAGAGCAAGCTGAGTGCAAACATTAGAGAGTTTATTGGTGGTCACTCGAAGCTCTGGGTACTTTCTTGCCTTGAGGCTGAGGATGTTGTGCTTATCAAAAGAGTAGCAAGGTGCCTGGAGTTGGTTACTGAGTTTCAAAAGTGGGGCTGCATAGTGAATGTGCAGCAGAGCACGTGTCCGCTGCTGGAGTGCGGATGTCCATATGCAAATATCTTCGACAAAGGTTTCGGAAATCAACATCTGTCATGCAGCTCAGAGACCAAAAGCAGCTTGTACATGGACTCTGTAATTGCCGTGCAGATGCATGTGAGTACTAGCATGCAGAATAAATGCACGTGTGGAAATATGTGTGCGGCTTTCTACACAGAGATCGACAAGCTGAATGTCGACAACGACCTTACGCAAAAACTCCTTTTTCTGCAGAGCACAATTGCAGCGCACATGATGCCTTTGCTTCACTGCATAGGCACAATTCTTCTCTTTCTGAAAAAGACTTTTCTGTTTTCCCGATCCGATTTCGTCCAGTGCATGTTCTCTCTGCTCCGCGACCTGCCCTGGACAAGACACAGCTTTGTTTTTGTCCTTGACTCGTCTCTTGACAAGACGCTCTCGTCCTCTTTTCTTGGAAAGCAAATAGACATTATCATACTGGACTCACAGGACCAGTGGAACCACTTCACGCTGTTCTTTAAGATGGAGTATCCGTTGTGCATTCTGATGGCAAGAGAAGACAAGGTCTGGCTTAGTCAGATATTCAAGCATCTGTGGAGAATGAAGACGGTTGAAAATCTACTTATAACAGTGCGCATGAAAAAACTAGACACGTTTGAGAAGCTGAGAGTCGTGGCGTATCTAGACCTCATCTTTCGGCTGGACTTCTACGTCTTCTACGAGGTTATAGAGAAGGAGTACAGGCGCCACTTTGGAGACAATAAGCTCTTCTGCATCAGCAGCGTTGAGGACATAGAGACTCTTTTGCAGGGCAATAACGCGGACCCACTGGAAAAGCTGGGAACAAGATGCAGAGAGTTTCTGTCTGCAGTGCGCAGACAAATATTCATGGACAGAAGCACGCGTACACTGTTCATGAATCTCTTGGACGAGCTGGAGAGTATGTGCAAGGACATAGCAAAGTTCTGCACATGGAACGACGAATCGGTGAAGCGCGCCTTGCTCAACTTTGTTGGAAGCCTGAATGTTGATAAAGAAACGGTATTTCACAAGTATCTGAAAGTATCTCATCTTGTACAAGAATAAAAGAGTAATCTGCAGAAGTCTCCGCATGGTTAAATAAAGCGGTATTTAGTGTTTCGCAAAACTCCGATAAAAATCAGCTGCGCACAGCTTTTTGTGCCAATAAAGCTCAAATCAAGCCGCAGTTGACTATTTCGACCTGGTGCTTTGGGACATCGCCAGAAGTTGTCTCTACTTTTGAGATTTCGTGTACAACATCCATGCATGATGCATCCACCTCGCCAAACACAACGTGCTTATTGTCAAGCCACGGCGTCTTCGCTACTGTTATGAAAAACTGCGACCCGTTTGTGTTTCTCCCCGCATTTGCCATCGACAGAAGCCCCGCCCTGTCGTGCTTCTTTGTAAAGTTCTCGTCCTCAAACTTCCTGCCATACACAGAAAAACCCCCTGTTCCGTTTCTGTGCGTGACGTCGCCTGCTTGAATCATGAAGTTGTCGATGATTCTGTGGAAGATGTTATTTTTGTACGAGTAGATCTTTCCATCACGCTCGACGCCCTCTATGAACCTCACAAAGTTGTGGCACGTCCTGGGAACTACGTCTGCAAAGAGAGTTATGATCAGTCTCACCGTTTTTGGGGCAGACATTCCTCGAGGCGTGTAAGAGACATCCAAAAACACTTTTTTGTTTTTTAGCAGCTTGGCAGTTTTATCCACGCTTTCCATGGAGAAGGGCAATTTTTTTTTTTAATCCGCATGAGATTTACTAGCAGCGCTGTTTGCAAAAGAGCTAATTGCTTTCCATTCCAAGGGATTCGCAACTAACAACAGCAGAACATCGCTAACACGGGAAACCTCAACTCTCTTCTGCTCCATGGTGTCGCGGCACCGAACGGTCACCTGGTTGTCTTCCAAGGTTTTGAAATCAACCGTCACGTAATACGGAACACCAATTTCATCTGCAACAGCGTATTTCTTGCCTATCGACACACTGCGTTTGTTGATTCGTGCTCTGCATCCTTTCAGGCTCAAATACACTGAGTTCACAACATTCTCCAGTCTCACATCTTTCATTAAGAAAGACACCTCACACTGCACAGGAGCAACAGCCGGTGCAAAACTCAACACATGCCTTTCCTGGTCTCTTGACCAGTATGCGTGCTCGCAAATTGCATGTAGAATTCTTCCAATGCCAAACGATGGCTCGATTACATGTGGAATAAACTCTTCTGTTGTACTTTTTTCACACTTCTTTACAACTTCCACAGAGTATGTCTGTCCCTTGAAGAGAAACTCCATAACAACTCTGTTTTCGTGTGCATCTCCAGCACGGTTGGTGTCCTTCTGCTCTCGTACAACCTCACTTTTGTTGAATCTTCTGTTGACTTCGCTTTCAACATGCTGAATGAACTCAGAAAGTTCGCCTTTCAGCTTTCGCCCAAGCTCCTTTTTGTCTAGAACAGCAACCCATTTCACAACATCAACAGGCGTCTTCAGTGTCCTTTTCACTGACATGTTGCTCTTTGAGTGCAACTGGTGCATGCATAGGTCGTAGGACGACCTATCTGCAATGCCGACACATTCCACCCACCCATATGACGTCTGTATCTCCGCATCCCAGCAGTCGCATGCATAATGTGCCATTTCGTCTTTTTTATGTTGTCTAAACCTTAGATATTTATCCTTCACGCCTATCTTTGCAAGAAACATGTATGTTTTTGCCATGAAGTATCCAACTATCTCGTTTTTTATAATCTTTCTTCGAAGAGCTTCCTCTAGGGACATCTTTCTGCACACATTTTCTCCATCTCCGCTGCTGTGCAGGCTCTGCATGTCGTTGCATTCATCTTCAAAAACGAGATAAAGTTCAATATGTGAGACAGCACTGAACTTTGAATGTTTCTTGCACTGAGGGTCCACAAAGTACTCCACCTCTGCCTGGTCAAACTCTCTGACTCTGAGCAGTCCCGATCGTGGACTTATTTCGTTGCGAAATACTCTTCCTACCGATGCAGACCCAAATGGCAGCTTTTCGTAGTTCATGTCATAAAGCCTGTTGAAGTTCAAAAACTGTCCCTGTGCAGTTTCTGGACGAAGAAAGGACAGGCTCTGTGACTTTGGTCCTATATTCGTCCTGAACATCAGATTAAATTCTGTGGCGTTGACAAGATCATTATTCCGGTCGCTCTTGATGCTAAACCGTGATATAAACTCTTCGGCATCCTTCATTGTCAGCCCCTCAAGTCTAGTAAGCGCCTCTCTTATTTCTGGCGTCTGCTTTCTCTCCTCCAGCCGCTTCTTGATGACGTGGTCTGCTCTGTAGAACTCGCTTGTCTCCTTATCAAACACAAGCAGATCAGAGAACTTATCCACATGCCCGCTCGCCTTCAGCACCTCGTATGGAAGGAGAATAGAGGTGTCCAGTTCAAATAAAGCTTCCTCCTCTATGAAGTCTCTTCTCCACTCGCCCACTATTGCGTTCTTGAGTGCACAGCCAAGAGGCCCATAATCATAAAGGCCAGACACACCACCGTATATAAGAGAGGACTGAACAATGAAAAACCTCTTTTTCAGAAGGTTTTCCACCTTTTTGCCATCAATAGTGTAGTGCATGGGGTCATTTACTGCTAAGACTGATGCAGCCAGAGATACATGAAATGGCTGTTGAAACACAAAACCTTTTACTGTGATCGGTATCTCCAGCACTGATTTTAAACTTCGGTTGTGCCTGCGCGATGCACTTCTGCATCAGACCTCTGTGCTCATTCTTCTAAGGCTTTTCTCAAACGCAGAAACTGCCTTCATGCTTAGAGTGCCACTCAACTTTTTTCTTTCCTCGTCTACGTATCTTGCGTGGCTCTCTACTCTCTCAATGAATCCCCTTATCTCCTCATTTCTTTTGAGTGCCCGAAGTCTTTCCAAAATGAAGAAAACTAGCTCTGGAAACGCGATGCTGTTAGACCAAGTATCAAGGTGCTTGAAAAGAAGCTTCAGGCACTTTTCAAGAACAAAGACAAAAAATTCCTCGCTGATGTTGTTGCTTGACACCTTTAAGCTGTCCATGCTAGGTCTCTTTTCCGAGCTTGTGTTGACAGCAATCTGCGCGTTTTCAATCGTTTCCAGAATCTGCGCACCAATTGGAAGAAATCTTTTTCCGTTGAAGCCTTGAAGACATCTTAGTAGCCTTATTTTGTATACAGAGTACTTGCAGCTTGACTTAATATCCAACAATTTATATGCAGCCTTTGCAAGCTCGTAGTTGTAGCCAAATGCAGAGAGCGTCTCGCACATAAACAGCGAAAGGCCCAGATCAAAGCTTTTATCAGTAATGATTAGTGTAAGACACTTTATCTCCGCTTCCACCTCTGCTTTAGTGGCAGTCTCTATAAACTCGGCGATTCCTTCCTCTCTCTCTTCACTACTGTATATCTCCATTAGTCTGCTGCTTGTCTTTTGTACAAAGTGTAACTCTTTTTTTTTCGGAGATCTGCTGCCACTTGCCAGGCGTGTTGCGTGTTTGGTAACTGCACACTCCCCCTTACGAGTAGATATATGCGCGTCTGTACATGCGTTCCCACCACCATTGTTTCTGCACTTAGTCTTTTTCTTTTTAGAAGCCTGCATTCAACGATGGATACTGCAAATTTGGTATGAAGTAAGTGACAAGGAGTCCCAAACCCCTGCAGACACGGCCATGTGAGCAATGCAGCGAAAACCAACAGGACCCATCAGCAGGCCGCCTTTGTCACTTTCATATTTGTAACATAAGCAGCAGGATACAATGGTTCTTGCATATTTACAAGTATCTACATGCTGTTTCTAAGCACGCAGCTTCTTTCTTTTCTCCAGACATCTGTCACAGCACCACCCAGTCAACGATATGGCCTCCAGACCCATGCACTTGCGATGAAACAGCTCTATATCGCAGTCTGAGCCTAGACATGCTATTATATCGCTGCTGCTATCGTATTCAGTGTTACACTCGCAGATGCGCCTGACACTTCTGTTTCCTACAAGCATTTCTGAGATGTTTTTTGCCTTGCTTTTAACCACACTTATGCACACGCCCTCTCTGAGCACATCGAGCTCTTCTTTCAGCGCCTCTGTTTGGCTTCTTGCACTCTTTAGCGTTCTCGTCAAAATTCTGTCGCTTTCTCTGAGCACATCCAGCAACTTAAAAAGATCCCTGAATTGGATGTCTTTGGTTATCAGATCATCAATCACGGGCGAATACTCGTAAAGCTCTGTGATTGACTGCTGCATTCCCAAAGGTATTTCATTCAGCGTGTACGGTGTGTTCTTAAATATCATTATGGGTCTATGAATTATCACCTTTCTTGGAGCGCATCTGGTGCTGGCTGCATTTAGGTTCTTTTCCAAAAAAGCACATGTCGCCTGGCAGGATCTCGTGTGCACAGCTTCTAATAGCTGCTGCATCGCAGCAATCGCCACTGTCTGGAAAATGGCGTGGATATGCAGAATCAAAGCCCTTGCAGCATAGTTTTCGCAAACAATGATACCCCGTTAGGAGATGACGGTGGCCCTGGACATAGATGACTTTCCTGTTGTAGAAGAAGAGGCATTTGATGAGGAGCTGCTAGAGAAGCTGTATGCAGATAACAACGTCACGGAGGAGCTGCGTGTGAGAATGAGGCTATGGACACCGAGTATTCCCTCTGTAAGCATGTCGTACCTATCAGAACAAATGGTTGCAAATGCATTCAGGCGAAAAATGGAATGTATTGAAAGTGGAAAGCCATATTCTGCAGACATACGCGAGGACGGTGTATACGTTGCATACAGTGAGATCGACAACTTTGGTCTTTTTTTCACAGAATGCACAAGGGACCAGACGTTTGAGTGCAACGAGCTGAGACAGATGGTCTTTTTTCTCGTAGACTACAGAAAAAAGATGAAGGAAGTGGAAATCAGGCTGATTGAAAGGTACAGCTTGCTCTGTGGCGACGTCTCAGGTGCTAGCGGGCGTATGAGAGCGTTGATCAAGGAGAGTGTTGACGGTATAAGAAACATTAACAACAAGCTTCTGAAGCTCCAGGCTTGCATTGCTGATGTGTGCTCAAAGGCAGAGGACACATGGAGCTTTCTGCGAAGAGCATATCGAATATGCAGAAGAAAAGAGCTACCCGGCGAGGCCTCGCTTTAGAATCTTGTGCATTTTCACTCTGTCAGCATCTTCAAACAGAACTACGCATATACAAACTTTTGTAAATGCATTTATTTCCATATGGCATACATTTCTGATCTATTAACAATAAAATTCAAATGTTATTAACAGAAATCATATTTCTTAGTTCATCTCGAGTAACAAAGAGAAACAGAAACTCTTTATAGTCCTTTGGAGATATGCAGAGTAGCTCACAAAGGTATTCATATTGGTGATGATCTAGTTCATTGTAGTTAAAAGTGTAACATGACTGTTTATAACCATTGTAGTTTTTCATCAGCTTTTTTAGCTTGTTCCACGTGCATTTTGGATAGAATTTGATGAAATTCAAGTACACTTCTCCAGGTTTGCATATACTACCTACGCGAAGCAAGTTGTCAAATATTTGAAAACCTATGTCAGGGCCCATTTTACTTAAAACAACTGCATAATCCTTCTTGTGTGATATTCGAAAAACCCATCTTTTTGCAGAAACGCAAATGTATGTTAGAAGTACGTTGTTTTTTTCTATCTTAGTATTCAAAGATGAATTTGTGATAGCCCTATAGTAGTTAAAGTCAAAAAGTTGTGTTAATAAGAGATTGAATACCTTCTTATCTATTTTGCATGAAAATATTATTGCGTTATATTCATCATACAACTTATGAGCAAGCCTAAGAAATTTTTTCTCTCTTTCGCTATCCAGCTTAAGTACAAATACATCATTAAGACTATTCCATTCACTAGAAATTTGTTTGTCATTAAAATGCTCCTCATAGAAATTGTCTGTAATGTAATTATCAGAAGTTGTATGTATTTTTTTGATTTGTATGTTTATGACAATATATGCACAAATAGTTACAATCACAAGTGCTATTTTCACATATGTTCTCTTTTCCAGTAAAGAAATCCCTGACAGTATCACAAATACCCAGTAACTTGGAGAATAGAAATACTGTACACAGATAGCGGAGATTACCGCAATGCAAATAATATTTCTTCGAACAAAGGCTACTGCGCTGTACATGCCACTTCGTACAAGCGGTAGATATGCATGTAATGTGATGGCATTCCTCATATGGAAATTCTGATATCTTCCTTTTTTGCCACAGTTCAAAGGAGTGTGCAAGAGCGAATATACGAGCAGAGCTCTGCTGCATATTTGCAGCTCGTAGGTGCCCGAAGATGCTAAAAGAGAAACAGTGTTTATTAACTTAAATAAAGTCCCAGGATTTCAGCAATTTTGCATGTGCAACGCTTTTGGGGTCTTTGAATCCGTATGTAAGTGGCGAAAACAAAACAAAGCTGCAAACTGCACCAGCAACACAGACGAAGATCATCTTCCTAAGGTGCCTCATGATGTAGCTCACAGATAGAATTGCGAACATCATGGCTGGAAAATAGTGGTGGAAGTACAGCACTCTTCCTATGAAGAAAAAAGGTACATAGTGGCAGATCCATCCAACAAAAAAAATAAAAACCTCGATAGCTTCCTTTTGAATATTTTTCATATCTTTCTTTTCTCTTTTTGCGCATATAGTTTTTGCAAGCAGAACAAGCGGGCCGGCAAGCACAGATATGCTCGACAAATACCACGTGAATGGATTTCCAAACATGTAGAACTTGTGTTTTTCGTCATTGTCCCATGAGACCATACGCAGTCCCCGTCTGAGAATGAACCATTCGTAGGGCCGCGATGTTATTCTCAATGGTTCAAGGTCCTCATCTTGCTTAAAGGAACTGTTTACCTGGAGCATGGCCCTGTTTAACTCAAAGAAGTGGTGGAAAAACATGTTTCGGTGGTTTAGGACCTCTCTGTACTCGGTGTTTCGAGGAGACAGAAGTTCATTTCGCTCAATGTTCCAGATGGTTTTGTCGTCTTTTGTCTCTGTGCAGGTGACCTCACCCTGTCCAAAGCCCCACACAGGATAATGCTTTGCAGAGGACGATAGGTAACACTGTTTTTGTGTGTTGAGCATTCGAAAGCGCGTTGTCATGCTTTTGAGGCGGGGCTCGCGGCCTAGAAGATCTGATTCAACCTCGACCTTCCACAGGTTATGCTGTGTAAGCTCCTTTGTGCAGCCGACCAGAATTCCATCTGACATAAATGCAGATCTATCGACTACACCTAGGTATCTTTTTGTTGTAGAGTGGATAAGCACAACCATGTCTCCGTCCTGTAGAAAATCAACACTCTCGTCACCACTTGTTACCTTTTGAAACGCCCAGTCGTTGTTTTCGTCCTTGTAATTGTACGTTGTCACCTGGTTTTCGGTTGAGTCGGGGTATGTGCTGTCATGTGAGTGCAGGTTGCCTCCAGCCATCTTTGATGCTTTGATTGTTATTGGAAATCCGTACTCTATGTACTTTCCCAGCTTGGCTATTCTGTTGTTTCGGAGCCTAAGCTGAAACAGCGAGCTCATATGGGCCTCGTCGCTTGAGCTGTTGACAAGGATGGCAAAATGAACAACAAACCAAAACACATAGACAGCGATGGGAACCACTAGAAGAAACAGGGCTCTTTCTGCGAACTTCCTTGCAAAAGACAGAAGCGAGTCGTATTTGAGCGACATGTACAGCTCCCATGTAATGTATATTCCAACAAAAAGCATCGTAAAGCAGCCAATCCACTTGACACTCAAAACAAGGCCGATTGATATTCCAAGGAGAAACATGTTGGTTCTCTCGCCTCTTCTTCCTCTCTTAGCGAACCGTGCAAACGAGTACAGAACACATGATGTAAACAGAAGTAGGTGGGAGTCCAACAAAATAAGTCTTGATATCGATGTTATTCCGTTTTCAAAGATGTAGAGAAGAGAGAAGAGCCCGCACCACTTTATGGAATACTCAAGCTCTCGCATTGTGCCATATGTAAACAGGGGAATGAGCGCGGACACTGCTGCATGGAATCTTCTCATCGTGCAGTAGTCCAGGGTATCCGGATATGGCTCGCCCGATTTGAACTTGAACTGTGTATCCTGGTTTGATATGAGCCCGCCCAATGCAGTCATGAGCTTGCCCAAAGGCGGGTGTACGTCGAAGTAGAACTCTCTCTTCATGTATTTTCTTGCAAACTTTCCAAAGTGTGCCTCGTCCCAAATAACGTAATTTCCGCTCTCTATTCTATATGTCTTTATTAGAAAACTCAAAAGGAAAATGGCAACCAGAATAAGGCTCTCATGTCCCCTTCTGCAGCATCTGCATTGCTTGCACAGACCTGCTTTCATGTTTCGTAAACAAAAGTGTGTTTTAATCAATCTGTTCTGAAACATAGCCAAAAGTGTGTTGCACTAGCATTTTCTGCTTACTAAACACCCTTATTGAACGGATCCTCGCTCATCCTGAACTGAACCTCCTCTCCTGGATTAAACGGTGGATATCCTGAATAAGGACAGTCATCGCATCGAAACGCGTCGCCAAGATAGCAGCTGCCGCACGCAGACCTAGCGCTCCTTCTTTCTGCATCCTGGGCGCCACATGTGCAGTTTGCACACGGTCTTTTTTTTGCACTTTCTGTCCTCACCACAACTTTCTTTTGTCGATCTGCATCTGTAAGAAAGTCCTCGTCTATCTCCACAACTCTTGGATTGCTGTGCATGGCTCTTTTCAGAAGATCTTTGAGCTCTTGTGGGCCAGCCATTGGGGGTGTCGTGTGCCAGAAGACTAGATATCAAATTCCTTTATTATAAAGTCAGCCTTAAGGCTTCCCTCATCCACGTCATTCGCAACGCAGTCCTTAAAGGAGTATCTTCTTAGTGCACAGAGCTTTAGGAGTCTGTGCGGGTTCTCTTTTGTTACCATCTCTGCCCTGCGAGGGTTGAGGCCAGCAAACCTCAAGAACTTGTGTATGTCCTGGGGTCTCTTGATCTCAGTGCTGCATCTTGCGCCGCTGCTAAAAACGACGTTTCTCCCTTTTGTGATGTGAAGAAGATTGAAGACGTTTTTCATCCAGCACACACGCTCTCTGTTTTCGTACAGGGCGTTTCGCATCTCCACCTCAAAAAACACGTCTCTCTCGATTGCCTTTCTCACCAGCCCATTTTTCAGAGGAAACTCAATCCTTGCAAGGTCAAACGTAATAATGTCCGTGCACCACTTTTCGCATGCATATCTGAACGTGTTTTCGTCTGAAATTTTAATCGATAGCACATCATATCCTCTAAGCTTGCCTAGCTGCATGCGTGCAATGTCTTCTGGAAGTATCTCAACCACAACCTTTTTGTAAAACCTTTTGCTCGAATGAACGGTCTCAAACGCAGGCACAGAGGCACAGCTAGACCTTATTTGCTTGGTGACGCAAAAGCCTGTATAGTCCGTGTCCTCAAGAGAGGAAAAGAACTCTGCTATTCCAACGTCAAAGTACATAGGATGGGTTGTTTATGCTCATAACATAGAGAGACCATTTGCTCAATGGCCTCGTGTGCTGAAAATGCATAGGCCTATTGAGCACAGCAGGACTTATTTAATGATGGAGACAAAGCCAAGCCAAACTTAAAAACATATCCCATGGAAAAGCAAACCATATATACGGACTCACTAGAAAACCACGGATACGAAAAGCTAAAGGCATGGATAGAAGACTCGCTAGATCAGTTCAAACAAGAACTCATGCAGATTCTGTACCCGATATTCATACACATATACTTTGATTTGATAATACAAAAAAAAAACTATGAGCATTTCTTCAAGACGTATAAGGGCGACTTCCACAAGGCAGAGATCGAAATGTTTAGCTCACTCAGCGATGCCCAGCATATAAAGGAAAACAATCAGGCAACTGCATACCGAACGGAAAAGTACACCATAAGCATGGGAAAGTATGCATTCAACCTCCTTCTTAACTTTCTTGAGGAGAATGAGCTGAATTACATTCTCAAACTGATTAACCAGTACATTGACATAAAGGTGTATGTGGGACAGAAGAGGGAGATAGAAGGGCTTGTCAGCTGCAGCATGGAGCCCATAAACCTAACAACGTTTCTTGTATCCAAAGAGTGTGAGGAGAGCATTCTGAAGGACGAGAAGTACAAGTACGACCACCTGGAGACCTTTGTATCGCAGCTTAGAAAGAAGAGAGAGAACAAGAACACAGGATATTCTGGGTCTTATGTTTCTGCAGAGATTGAGAAGCTAAAGGACATCACAAAGAGAATAACATGCAATGCAAAAAACCTGCCTTCAATATGTTGCTACACTGTGTTCAACACATACGAAGAGCTCACTTGCTCAGAAATAAGTCCTGACTCGCGAATTCTTGCGCTAGGCTTTAAAAATAGCACCATCGAGGTGCATGCACTTGACCAGCCACTGAGAAAGCTGAAGAAAAGCTCCGAGCTAGAAAAGAGCGAGATGAAAGAGACATACGATGAAAGCGCACATGAGAAGCTAGTAGGACACCAGGGTCCGGTCTTCTCGCTCAGGTTTTTTCAGACAGGCAAGTTTCTGGTCTCTTCATCACATGACTGTACAGTGAGGCTGTGGTCACTAGAGCTTTTCTCTCTGATATCCATATACAAGGCTGGGTTTCCAATTTGGTGCGTTGACGTGACAAAGGATTTCTACTTTGCAATGGGTGGTGCAGATAGAGTTGCATCGATATATTCCATTATGAACAACAAGCCAGAACGGATATTTACAGCGCTGAGCGACGTGACTTTTGTCAAGTTTCACCCAAACTCAAACTACCTGTTTTTCGGCTCTAGCGACACGTATGTGAGAATGGTTGATATACATTCAGCGAAGCTGGTACGCGTCTTCAACGGGCACACAGACACCATCACGTGCATCGATGTTTCTCACTGTGGCCAGTTGCTGGCAACGGGGTCCAAGGACAAGTCAGTTATTTTGTGGGACATAAATAGTAGCAAGATACTTTCAACATTCAAGGCACATACATCCTATGTATATTCTGTCAGCTTCTGCTGGTTTGGTAGCATTTTGGCATCGTGCGGTGCAGACTGCTCTGTGCAGCTGTACGATACATCAGACCCAAAGGGCCAGACACTTGCCACTTTCTACACAAAAAACACGCCTCTGCATTGCTGCAAGTTTGGGTACAGAAACATTCTTTCTGTCATCGGACCGTACCAGTAGTTTTCAAACAAGCCTCGAAGCACACAACAAATGAGGCAATCTGCCAGAATGTGATAAAGTGTGTCTCATAGTTTTTGCCATTCATTCACCTGTGCAGAGTGGTACGGTTGCAGCACATAGACAAGTGGCCATTAAAATGCGCAATGTAACACCCTAAACACTACTATAAACACAAGGATACATGATGGACATGGAAAAAGAAGTCAGAAGTGTTTTAGAAAGAGTCAGAGACGATGAGTGGTGGAGTAGAAATGAAGCAAGAATAAACGAGTTGTTCAAGAACAAGCGCTGCATATCGATTTTGAAGAAAAGTATAATGTCAGATAAAAGTTTTTATGCGCTTGAGGTTATAAAGAGACTGAACATCTTTGTGGAGGACAGCTTTGTGTTAGACTCTCTGACATTACGCACGCACATAAACCAGCACATGTACCATTCTCTGTACAGTCTTTACCAAAAAAAGCTAATATCGCCCAGTTGCCTTGATAAGGTCAAAAAGAAATTCATGGTCATGAAGAATGCGTCTCTTCTCTTTGCAGATGTGGAAAACAAGTTCATAATGTCGAGGCTTGAGAAGGACAGGTACAACTTCAAAAAGATTCGTGAGGAGTCAGCAAAAGTATATGACTACGAAAGCGAGGCCATGATGTACATCAAAAGGACAGGCGCTTTGAACGCAAACGACATCGCTCACTTCAGCGCTCTCTGCTACACAGAGGATGTCTTGATACTTTTTAACATGGACGCCCTGTTTTCATTAAACAGCAATGATCCGAGAATGTGGGAGCTCAGAAAGGCCCTGTACAAGCCGATCACTTTTCTGCAGCACAACACGTTCCGTCTTAAAGGAGACGTTTCGTATTCAATGCTTGAGTTTAGCTACAAAAACAACTTTCCGATAGATTCACACAAAAGCATTGCAGGATACCTGAGCGACCTGCACACAGCAAGAAGCACCTACACAAACACAGACTTCAAGAACTTCAAGAGGCACGATATACTGCGGTCTCTAGACGCACACACGCAGCACATGCTTTCTGTTGCTAGAAGAATAATCAGAAACCTGAACGAAAACGGTGTTGACTTTTACTGTATATCACAGTACCCCCTAGGAAAGCTGTTTGCGTCTATGGTTGTCTTCAATTTTGAGTTTGTCAGCTTTCAACGTCTTTTTTCCTTGAGCAGGGCAGAGGTGCTTGAGTTCACTTCAAAGAAAAACTACCTCCATCCTAAAAAGAAAATCATCCTTTTTGGATTGAGTGTTCCCTCCTACGAGTGTTCTCTGCTATCAAACGTCATTGAAGAGTACGACATCGCCATGGCAGAAAGTGTGCTTGTGGGGTACTTGTGAGTCCATCAACACTGTCTTTTTTTTGTGGTACAAACAAATCAGCCCACACAAAGAAAAATGGATATCGACTTATTTGGCATATACACACAGATTTCACACAAAAAAAAGAGAAACAAGCTCCACATCGAAAACTGCACTGCAGAGCAGATATTCTACCAGATAAAGGAGCTTACAGATAGTGTTATAGAACGTGCAGAGTCTCTTTTGTCCAAGATGCACCACTGCAGTACAGAAGACGACCATCAGAGCTCGTATCAAGGCAGTTGCAACGATAATGAGGTTGAAGACAGCGGCATTGTTTTCGAGGATGACATTCTTGACTGCCCAAAAAAATTTTTTGATAAAATGGACGAGAATGTTGGCACCGTGGGCAACAGTGATGAGATAACGTCTGACTACTTGGCTGATCTTGATGCGAATCTCGAGAAACCAAAGTCATATGAACACAAGTAAGTGTCGCCTGTCATGCAACAATGTGTAAATCTGCGCTTAGTGAAGTCAATCTGAAAATTCACTGCATGTCTCCACGCAACTGCGCATGTTTTCTAACAAAATATCCAGAACTGCATGTAATTTCCTTTTTCTGAAAAACATAAGACCCAGGATATATGAGATACAACACCGTTGTGCATGTTCCGCTCAAAAAGCGTGTTCCTGGTACAAAATACACGGTAGATTGCTTCAACATTCCTCGTACCTACTCCACACATCATTTTCTTTCCCATTTTCATGCAGACCACTACAGAGGATTGAATAGGTCGTTCACTGGGTCTATATACTGTTCGGAGACAACAGGTAACCTTGTGCACCTGTTGCTAAAGGTTCCTCGATCGCAGATAAACACTCTTTGTATGTACAAAACATGCAAGCTGGCCCCAGGCCATTTTGTCACGTGTCTTGATGCAAATCACTGCCCAGGCGCTGTTTGCTTTGTATTCAGCATAGACGGAAGAAACTATCTGCACACAGGTGACTTCCGAGCAGCACCTTGCTTCTATGAACAGCCACTCCTGAACCTAAAGTTTGACACGATATTCCTGGACAACACCTTTGAGAGTTACAGGTCCTTTTGTGCACAAAGGGATGCGGTCAAAATGATACTAGAAATCATCTTGAAAAAGCAGTCGCAGAGCTGTCTTGTACCGCTTAGGTTTGTATTTCTGTTTTCCAGCTATCTGGTGGGAAAGGAAAAATGCTTTCTTACGGTTGCAGAGTACTTTGACAAATATGTTACAGTGAATAGCAGGAAGATGCGTGTATACAGCTCGTATTGCAGCTATTCTATAGAGAAGCTCAACAAGGAGGTCCTTGACTTTGTAGACTACGCAAGAGAGACCATTGACATATCGCTTCAGAATAGAAATGCAGTGCATTCAGAGACGCCAAGCTACTGCAAGTGCGGTGGCGTCGTACCTTGCAGAGAAGAGACACAGTGCATCACATGGAAACCCGTTCAAAAAGGCATGCTGCGGTACACGAGCAAGGCAAGAGTCCTCAGTACACATCGTGTTGTGGCTGAGGAAAGTAGCTGTGAAGGTGAAAAACAAGAGGCAGGCAGTGTGACAAAAAACAGAAGATCTCCCTTTGACAGAATAACAACAGAAGTAAGAGACACAAACATATTTTTGGTAAGTGCGTGCACAGTGAACAAGGACAAAATCAACACAATAGTCAGAGATATAAAATGCGACCGTGTGGTTGTTTTTTGCGGAACAGGCTGGGCAGGCAAAACAGCCTTTTACGACCTTGAGAGGAAAAACATGGTTACAAGAAAGGGAATAGAGGTAATCTACATACCATACTCAGAACACTCGTCGTCAGAGGAGCTTGGTGAGTTCAAGAGTAGAATGTCATACACGGCCATTATAAACACCGTAAAATGAATGTGTCTTAGATGGAGACGGATTGCCATGCAATGTACGCTGCTTTTGGGCCTTAGTATTATGGATGTATACAATCAGCAAGATGTACCTAGACTCGCTGTTAATTGTTAGGCTAGCTTTCTGCATATCGGAATCTGTAAGGTTTTTCATTCAAGCAATCTGGGTTTATTCAAGTTCAATCCGCATCATGTTATTTGTTTCTTGAGGACACGAATGCAGCACAAAATGCGGAGATAGTGGCTTGGGTGGTCTGTACAACGTACAAAAGTACCTATACGCATCAAAGGAGCGAAATCGCAAGATATTAAAGTGGTTTTCGATGTCCCACATATCTAGCGCCCTCTTTTGCCGAGCATGTCAAGACATGCATTGTATACACCCATATGTTCGCCGTCGCACATGCTTCTCAGAACATTCAGAAGCTCCGCCTCCTTGGCAAAAAAACGTGCATAAAGATTCTGGATTCTTTTCATCATGGCCGTTTCACACCCTGCTTCTATGTACTGCTTCAGTATCTCGTCGTTGCGCCCATGCTCCATGAAAATCTGAGAGACAAACCATGTGCACTTTCTCTCGCGGAGGTCGTTTGGTGTCTTTCCACTTCTATTCGGAAAGAAGTCTAGATAGTCGTCCTGCATCTGGTGCAGATATCCACATGTTTCCGAAAACTTCCTCAGGTTCTCAGGCTCCTCCTGCCCACTGAGCAGAAGCCCGAGCTTCACAGGAAAGTAGAACGTATAATAAGCATTTTTGTTGATGGACATCTGTCTGTATGTGGATGCAGAGTACCTCCTCCTAATATCTATACTGAGCGAGAAGTCGGAGACAAGTGTATCAAGTACTTGCCCAAGGGATGTCCTGAATGCAACCTCTGAAAAGGGCTTCAGCGCAGCATCTACCTGCAGATGCCTCAGATACTTCTTGCTGAGCACAAAAACCAGGTATGCATCTCGCATGGCTTTTGTCCCTCTTATCTTGTGCCAGCATCTCTTTTGGCGCCGGTATTCAGAGTTGTCCATCAAGTCGTCAAACACAACAAAGGAGCCCTGCAAAAGCTCGTTTGCCAAAGACACTCTTGCTGCATAACTCCTTGCTAGCACAGGGCCATGTGCCATGTAGGTTTGAAGAGTCAGCCTTGCACGGGTCATCTTGCCTCCGGTGATGTTGTATTCAACAAGAGTTCTCACAAAGGCCCTCTGTTCAGTTGTGTCAAAGTTGCATATCTCCTCCATGTCCCTGAGAAGAGTCTCTACGTCTGCACTACTGAAACTTGCATTCATAGATGGACTCTAGTTTTTGAACAACCCAATAATGGGCCCTGCGCAGCACCACCCGCGAACATATGATCAAAAAGGTAATATTCGACTTTGAACAGTGTGATCCAAAGAGATGCTCTGGAAAGAAGCTGCTGAGGGCAGGCAAGGTATTCACAGTCAGAAACTTCAGAGCGTTCAAGGGCATTTTGTTGTCTCCAAGGGGAACACAAACCATATCTCCCGCAGATGCAGAGTTGGTTTCAAGCAAGGGAATTGGCTTGATAGACTGCTCGTGGGCGAGGCTGGAAGACGTAGACTTCAGAAAGATGCCCTCGAGAAACGGCAGGCTGCTTCCCTTTCTAGTGGCTGCAAACCCAACAAACTACGGAAAGCCATTCAGACTTAACTGCGTTGAAGCACTGGCTTCCGCTCTTTTTATCTGCAACATGGTCAACGAAGCAAGCGACATACTTGAGGGATTTCAGTATAAAGAGGAGTTTTTCAGAATCAACATGGAGGTTTTGGCGGCATATCGATCCTGCAGAAACGAGCAAGAGGTTATTCTAGCCCAAAACATGTATCTCGAGAAGCACAGAAGGTGATGGTGTCACATAAAGACATCTGGTCATGCAGTGTGATCACACGCTAAATTAAACATACTGAAACTAGCTTTTTACTCCAAGACTGTGCAATGGACAGTTATAGCACACTGGCCACCATACACAATGCACGTGCATGTTGCCGCTGAACTAGCATGCTGAATGAAGCTTGAAAAAGTCATGCTACTGCGTTGCACGAAAAGGATCCATAAACAGCTCGTATGTTCTCTGAATGTCCGCGACAGACATTCTGACACCTCTTTTTGATGCACGAACATTAGAGAGCGTGAGGAGGTTCAGGGCATACTTGAGCCCGCCTCGAGTAGCAATGTCGACAAGCACACGCAGCGTATCGTTATCCATTCCGATGCTCTCCTCCTCACATCTTACTTTGATTATATGTCTTAGCTCATTTTCGCTGTACTTATCTGTCCTCACAACAATGACTCTGTCCAGCAGATCCCTTGGCCAATCAAGTACTTCAATATTGTTCACAATCATTAGAATGAGAGGCGCCCAGTCTTGCTCCACGAGCTTGTTGAAATGAATGAGGTCACTTCTTTCTAAAACATGGAGCTCGTCAATAACTAACAACCCGTGTGTGATTCTTGCCTTGCCCTCGTTGATCATTTCCTTCACCTTTTTGTTTACCTCTTCTCTAATCTCTGATCTGATCTCCGGAGCCTCCTCCAGCGGGTTGAATTTAGAGTTTACCATATCGATGTCATGGAGCGTTGCATTGTTCACTTCCTCCACGCTTTTAATAAGCTCGCCCTCGGGGCACGGCACGATGTTTATGTCCGGATACGCATGACTCGCCTTGAAAAAAGACCTTCCAACCTTTCTAAACTTTCCGGTGGACTTGTTGAGTCGAATCACATCGCCTGTCTCCACTCTCTCACCCTTCATCTCCGCATACATCTTCTCTCCAATCTCAAAAACAGACTCCATGTCGGTTGTCTTCAGCGTCAGCTTTATTCTCCCCACCTCATGCACCAGCTCCACAACCTCTCCCTCAACAATCTCGTATGTCTCTTTTATCTCGACAACAACATTTTTGCGCGCAGCCTGTAACAAACACTCTCCTATAGACTTTCCCTTTTTCTTCAGCTCGCACACATTTACAATGTTGTAGCTCAGACTCATTTCCTTGCTCAGCCCAATGGCAAGTGCGGTCTTTCCTGTACCCGAATCACCGGTCAAAATCACCGGATTGTTGTATCCATTCTGAATCATCTTCTGAAGGACACCAAGAGCTCTTCTTGCTTTCTTCTGCCCAACCATGCCATCGCCCACATCTAGGACGTCGTCCTCTGCGATTCCTAGGCCTTTGATGTGCGAGTGCAAGCTTGTCTTCTCAAAAAGCATGTTCATGTTCATTAGGGACGTTGTAGAATTCAATTTTCAGATTGTGGAAGACGAAAGGATAAAGAGGTCCTAGAACACCGTTTATTAAATGAGAGAGCACCTGCGCTTGCGCAGGTGGTGCTTTAGCAAAATAACATGCGCAAAAAACAGATATGCAACGAGAAGGAAAAAGCACATTTTGTCTGAGCGAACAATGCTGTTAAAAAAAAACTGGTCGGAACACCGCAGTAGCAAGCCGTCATCGACATGTGTCTCCAGCTACCACTGCATGTCATGCATCTTCATCCCAGGTGTGTGTGTTGCAATTCTCTGCGAACTTGGCGTAGAGTAACTAAACAAATGATTCTGAATAGTACCTCGACGTGGGGTTGAAGTTTTTAGAGAATTTATAGTTTGCATGTTTTTTTTTATTGTGGTTTTGATGGAAAAAATATGTCTGGTCTGTCCTGCATGTATAAAGAGCATGTTGCTGGACTAAGAGAAAATGTTTTTAATCTTGTTCAGAAAGCTTTCATTTCCGCTCTGCAGCCCCATCTCGATAAAGTAGTCCTTGAATAGCCAGTCGTCTTCGTACTCAAGGTACTTCTGCCTCAATATCTTGTCAAAAAGGCTCTTCAGAAAGTTGTAGTCTGGCTTCTCATCAAATCCCAGTCTCTTTACATACCTGAAGTATCTAACAAGGTACTTGCTTCCGTCAATGTCCTTGCACAGACTGAACTCGTCTGTCTCGTCCTTCACCTTGCCAATAAGGAAGTTCTTCTCCTTCCCTGTTGCTGCGTTTATTCCTATCCAAGGAAGCGTCTTCTTGATGAGAAAAATGAGAACGTACCCAAGGCTCTCCATGTCGTCTCTTCTGCTCTGCTCTATGCCTTTGTGCATGTTTATGCTTACATACCTTGCTGTTCCAGACAGTTTCTTGTCAAAACTTATCTCTATGTGTCTCTTTGTGGTCTGGTCGATATAATACTTCGACATTCCAAAGTCAACCAGATAGATTTGGTCTTTGTAGTCTACCATTATGTTCTCGGGCTTGAGGTCGCGGTATATTCTGCCCCGCGAATGTATTCCCTCGAGAATCTCTACCATACGTCTTCCGATGATGAATACACTTGACGGAGTCATAATTGGTGGTGAGTAGTTCGATATCTCGGCCAGCGACTTGTATAGTCGCTTCATGACCAGAAAGGTTCCCTTTGGTGTCTCTCTGAAGTCATGTATGTTTGCAATTCCATACAGCCCTCTTAGCTCGCTATACACCTTGTTTTCGTTTTTCAGCTGACTTCTCTCTGCTTGCATGCCGAAGGTCTCGAGTTTGAGAGCAAATACCTCGCCGGTACCCGTGTGCTTCACTTCATATACAGTGCCAAAGCTTCCCTTACCTAGAACGCTGATTATTTTGTAATTTTCAATGAAATCACCTTTTTTCATTCGGGTGTTGACCTTGCCCATCTTCCTAACACACATAAATATTGCCTGTGTGAATTTTACGAAAACACAAACCAAAGATGGTCTTTTAAGAAACTTACGATACTGCACACCAATGAGAACGCACGGATACAGAGCCGTGCATAATTTCTGCAGTGTGTATAAGACCAGCGAGGAAAACAAGCTCTTATAACGAAAAGTCTTTAAGTAAAAAAATTTTCTTCTTGCATTATGCCTGTTTTATTGACTACAGAGCTGCGCAATGAACAGCTAGAACACCAACGCTTGTGTGGGATCAGATAGAACTTGCAAACCGCGTGTGGTTCTTGTACAGCAGAACGTCTTCATCTGTTATTCTTTCTCTTTTTGCTTGATAGCTGGCTACAAATTCCTGAATGACCTTTATACACTTGTTCTTGAGCTCTCTGGTTAGCATCTCTCCCCGTCTGTATTTATCTCTAATTTCCTCTAACTCCTCATCGCTCTCTAGAAAATGTCTGAGGTAGTGAAAAGAGACGTCTACTTCTGTATTTCCGCCAAGCTTTCTATGTTCAGCAGCTGTATCCCTCCCTCCTGAGAAGGCGAACTTTAGAATCTTGTTTTTAATATCATCTGCGGTATCTGTCAGGTAAATGGTGCTGAATGGGTCGCTTGCAGACATCTTCCTGTTCACTCCCCTGAGGCTTGGCAGAAACGAGGAGTACACTGCTGCAGGCTTTTTCTCATTCAGAATGCAGGCCTTGTCTCGTGCGAGCCGAAAGTATGGGTCTTGGTCTATGGCAGAGGGTATGAGACACGGCATTCCACCTTGTAGAAACGAAAACGAGCTTGCAAAGCAAGGGGCAATTTCCTTGGATGGAAACTCGATCTGCCCTATGCTTGAGCTGCTGTCAAACCCAAACACTTTCATTGCTTCGTTGAGACTTATGCTTTTGGATATCTTGATTGTGTTTCTGTAGAAGTTGTGAGAGTATTCCATGTTAGAAAAAACAAAGGTCTTTTTGGCGTCAAATCCAAATGCAATGATGTCCTTTATGTTCTCGCGGCCATATGCAATTGACTGATCTAGGTCCAGCTTTTTCCATAAAAACTTTTCGTCGTCTGTGATTTGGATAACCAGTGGCACGTCAAAAGTCTGTTGGAGATACTTGGTAAATATAAGCGGAATTGCGTGTCCAAGGTGTAGACTGCTTGAACTAGGGCCCCTGCCTGTGTACAGATAGAAAGGCTTGTCGATAATCTTGTCCATATCACGGTGTGCAAACACAATCTTTCTTCGAAGAAAAAAATGTGCCTTTGACATGGTGATTTTCTCCACCTTTTTAACTAGGGTCTCGTCAACCTCCTGACATCCAAACTGCTCTACAAGTTTCTTGTAGTCAAATCCCTTGCCTCCTTCTCCCTCCACATCCCACGGAGTCACAAATTGGCTGGTATCCATGGGCTCTCTCTCCAATCTCAAAAAAAGCATTATGCATCAAGAGAACAACTGTACGCTGCATTACAGATATGCCACAATGCAACTAGTGTACGTTCTTCCATACATGCAGATGGGCTGCAACGTACCATTGAAATGGGCATACGTAGACAGTTCTGAGAGAAACAGCGCCTGTTTTGCATGTTCCAATTTTTATAGAAGTAACCCCAAACCCATCGCAATGAGTCATGAGCATTTAGACTTAAATGCATGTGTTACAATTGCGTGAAAGCAATTGGAGAATCAGAGAGTCGACACAGTGAAATGTCGTAGTGAGTATTCTCACATTTTATCATAATCATGTTTGCAACAGAAGCACTTTTCACAGTACAGATATAGTCAATGCTGCTACTGAAGCCTTTTCATGGCGTAAGATCTAAGAGATGCATTCTACACTTGACAGTATGCTGCGTCCTTCTCATTTTAGATTTAAGCTCCTGATCTTTTCTGATATATCGAGCTCGCCTCGGCTAATGCTGCCCGCTATCTTTTTGAAGTTTTCTGAGTTGATGAGTTTCATCACATCTTCGTTCTGAAGAAGCGCAGATAAGTCAGGTCCATCGCTCTTTTTCCTGTCGTCCAGTCTTTTTATCTTTACCTCCACGTTGTAGTTGTTGGGCTCAAGCAGTTGCGCCTTCTTGTAGTATTTATATGATGTTTCGTAGTCTGTTTCTGAGTAAAAATCTCCCAGCCTTATGTAGGCCTTAGCAAACCTTGGATTCAGCTTCACTGCCATCAGGCAGTCTTCGATTCCTTGGTCGTTTATTTTAAGCATAGCATATGCAGCAGCCCGGTTTGAGTACAAAATCTCGTCAAATGGATCTGCTGCAATTGCCTCTGTGTAGCTTTCTATTGCTTCTAGATAGTTTCCCTTCTTGTACTCTGCATTTCCTTGTTCCTTCTTTTGGCGAGCGAGGCTCTTGTCCACGTTGGACTTGAGCCTTATCTCTTCCGTTTCCTTGACGGTTGCTGATTCTAGAATTCTTTCCAGGCTACTTAGTTCCTCCTCACTGAAATATTGCAAGTTGTACGAAATTGCATCTCTTATATCTTTTACAGACATTCTAGGAGGTAAAAAATTTGCATTCTTATTTGGAGCTGCAGAGAGACGCTTTTCTGCAACTTTCAGCTCAGGAGGATGCTCTGATGCAATAACTGGCTAGAACATACTAAAACAACATTTATAGAAATATGTAATACAGAATTCCACTGCTTGTTCGAAAGAAATGAGTTTTCTCTAGCTGGAGAAGCTGCATATAGGCTTGAGCAGAGAAAAAGGACACCGTGCTTAAACATGCAAAGAACAAGGAAAGAGCACGATTTGTTGGTGCATTGCTAGAAAGGGTAACTTTGTGCTTGGAACGATAAAATCTGTCTCCACAAGCTGATTTATAAGCAATACATAGCAAAAATACGCCTCAAATCTCAGAATGCAATGTCTATATGGGTTCTTATCACAAATATGCTGCAAGAGAACGTCATAGTGTACTCTTAGTATGTAATGAGGCACATGCAATTGCACCGATGCTATTGCTTGAAAATTCTCTTCAAATTTAAAGCAGAACCCAGACAAACAAGCCTAACATGGAAAAGTACATACAAGAGAATGTAAAAAAGAACTTTGTGGAGGCAAACTTGTCGCTACTAGACACAATAGTACTGCGAAAGAAAACACAAAAGCTTGAGGAGCTTTTTCATTATAGATATTGTCTATCTAGAAACATAAACAACATCAAATTCAAAGGTAGATATCCATTTCGACCGCTTCTGGGTGCTACTGAGTTTTTCTCTGCACTCTTCTCCATTGGAAACCTTGTGTCAAATATGTACAGCTACATACACTTTATAGCCCCACTGAAATCGCAGTGCATTATTTCTAAGCTAGTTAAGACACACATGAGTATAAACATATTTACATGGATCTTTTCTGCATGGTTTCACATCAACGACACAGTATTTACAAGAAACCTGGACTACTTCTGTGGGTTTCTGAACATATGCTTTTTTTTATACTCTGCAATAGTCAGACTCACATTAGAGTTCTGTGGAGATACACATCTTTCTTTGCACAAGAATATGCTTTTTTTAATATTCACAGGCATGTATCTTGCGCATGTATGCTATATGTCTCTTGTCAGGTTTGACTTTGTATTTCACAAGTTTCTATGCAGCACGCTTTTTGCGATGGCTTTGGTGTCCTGGTTTTACATATCGTGCATATATTTTCCCAGACAGCACTCTTTATATCTTATGGTATTTACAGGCGGGATTCTAGCAAGTGCAATGGTTGAAATTGCAGATGTGCCCCCTTTTTTCTATCTGATAGATTCACATGCTATTTTCCATCTAATGACCATGGTGTTTACTCCGTTTTATTACCTGTTTGTCAGAGACGACTTACTTCTCAATAAAGACTTGTAGATAGAAAACTGGAATTAACTGCAGATGCCGTTCTTCAACAAAAGCATCTTGTCCATGTCTCTGACACACAAGTGTTTTATGTGATGCATAAGACTTATGTAACTTCTGCACAAAGCATGACTTGTGGCTTCTAGTTTCAAATAAGACGAATGTACAAAAATCCTATGATGAGTTCACTGCGAAAAAGTACAGGCTTCAGGTGGCAGTGTGTTCAAAAAGCGAGAATACTCTGAAAACAGCCTTTCAAAAAGACCCTCATTTCCAGAGTGGCCCCTTTTGCTACAAGAAGTGGTCCTTGATGTTTTGTAAACACTAAATTAAACAAATAGGAGATCCTTTATAAAAAGATTGTGCAAGAAGGAGTATGAATCAATGTATAAGAGACTGTGTCATGGCAAACATTAAGAGCAACAAGCAATCCATCTGGGATAAAATAAGTCGCAGAGGAGTTGTAGAAACCGTTGGAAAAAAGTGTCACTACAAATGCTCTGTAAGTATGAATGTCAGACACATCAAGTTCAACAATAAGTATCCCTTTCAACCTATTTTTGGTGGCGACGAGTTTTTTTCTGCGTTGTTTTCATTTGGAAACCTTCTATCATCGGCCATATCCTACTATCTCATAGCCAGCAACATCAAAGGAAACTCTGATCTTGCAAAGTTGAACAGACTGGCGATCAGAAGCAACATTCTGACATGGGTTTTCAGCACAATATACCACTACCACGTATGCCGAGTTACGAGAGACCTTGATTATTTCTTCGCCTTCCTAACCATTCTTATGAATTTCTACATCTTCCTCCTAAGATTGCTGTACGTTCACAGACAGAAGGAATCCGTTGAAAAGATACATAGAAGACTCAGGGCACTTGTTGTGAGTATATATGTCTTTCACGTATACAACATGTACTTTGTGGAATTCAACTTTAAAATACACAAGAATATATCATCCATATTCATAGGAATTAGCGTGCTAATATGGTTCTACCTTGCACGTACGTTCAAGCAACTTCCTCACTCAAGATATCTTCTTGTATTTGCAGCAGGAGTCTGCATAAGCGGCGTGATAGAGATGTGCGACATGCCACCTCTGTACTACCTGCTGGACTCGCATGCGATATATCATCTCATAACTATATTTCTGCATCCCCTCTATTACTTATTCATAAAATACGACATGGAGCACCTTACAGACACACAGAAAACACAATAGACATACCGTAATTCTGATACGACATGTGTAAGGGATTCTTGTGCTCTAAACAGCAGTATACCACTGCCTACAGATACCACAGGCCCTTGAAACAGAATAAGTCTATTTAATTAGCGTTTGTTTGTAAACATGAAAAGCACAGTCACAGGACACGTGAACCTTCTGAAAACAATGCTGGGAAGCGGCATTCTATCCTTTCCGTACCTTTTCTCAACATATGGGGTGCTTCCCACACTGTGTCTAACATTTGTGTGTGCCTTCTTCTCGATAATAGGTCTGTACATACTTGCGATATGCTCACAAAAGGTCGGGAGAAACTGCAGTTTATCGATGCTTGCGGCCGAATGTGCACCACACATGTGTATTTTCATAGATATCGCTGTTTTTGTAAAATGCATGGGCGCTGCTGTTTCTTATTTGATTATTGTCAGACAACTGCTACCGCAGATACTTTCCAGAGTACTGGCAAGAGCTCACGACTCAAGAGTACTGCTGCTAGCATTCGTTCTGTGTTTTAGCCCCCTATCATACTTCAACAAACTTGGCAAGCTAAGCTATACGTCCCTATGCGGGCTTTTTGGAATACTCTTTATTCTTATAGCGACAATTTTCAGGTACCAGTACATGACAACTAAAACCGAAAACAAGAGCAGCCTACTTATGAACTACTCAGAGAGGTGGCCACAAGGACTTGGAAAGTTTGTGTTTGCATTCACATGTCACATGAACTTCTTCACCGTTTACAACGAGATGGTGGACAACACAGTTGCTTCGATGCGCGCACTTGTGATTCGCGTCGTTTTGATAGCACTGGTGTCATACATCGTGTTTGGATACTTCAACAGTGCCCTGTACGGTGCAGATGTTCATGACAATGTTCTTGAGAACTACCCAAACGACAACCTTGCTTTTATTGTCAAGTCAGCATATGTATTAATAATGGCGTTTTCGTATCCGCTGCAGGTAAATCCGTGTCGACTGTATCTTGTGAGCGCACTGAACATTGCAGGCAAGACAAAAAGAGTACGGCAGACATGCTCCGTGGTCATCACCACGCTGATTGTCGTTGCAACTACGTATATAGCATGTGGAGACATGAAGCTTGGCATGGTATATACCATAGTTGGATCGACATCATCGACGTTGCTGTGCCTGATTCTTCCTGGAATCTTTTATTTGAATATAGACATAGAGAAAAATGCTTTGCTAATGCTTTTCTCGTACATCGCCTTCCTCTTTGGATCACTTGTATTCAGCGTATCGATGCTTAGCATGTTTGCAAAGTGACATTTGTTGATGTCGCCAACAGCTGTAAAAAGCAACTGGGAATGGCGGAAAGTGCAAAGACATCATGATGCATTGTCCAGTTCATGAGGAGGAAATGCAAAGTATGGCCCAAAATTGAAGGTCACGCAGCACCCTTCGTACAAAGACACTGCTGGATAGAGAACTCTAGAAGGCAGTGTGCTGTATGCAATTTCCATTTCTTTTCCGTTCTTACTAAATCTTATATAAGACACATCATCTCTCTCCACACTGTCATCGCTCTCCTCAAGAATAGTTGACCCGTCGCTTACAGCAACAAACACACCTACTATGTCTCTGTAACCATAGGGAGCACCGTAGCTCTTTCGTATTGACCTATGAAATGCATATCCATTTCTGCTTCCGTACGAATATCCCTCCATATCCATGCCCACTGGTCCGTTAATTTCTGCAGCAAGCGTGGCAATACCAACTCTAGCAGCACCACATCTGTTTTTCATCTCCATCTCAAAATATAACTTTCCAAATGACAGCCCATGAGTAGATAATGCAGTGCGGTACCCATCACATCCAGTTGCAGTAAGTCCGTCATCAGTCAGGATAATATCTGCAGATTTCCTTTTGTTTGACAGCCTAGGCTTTATTACTCCACGTCTTGCCTGCGGATATACACATCCAGAGCGAGATGCACCTCTATTCATGGGCTTGTAAATGGACTGAACAATACTCAGACATCACGCGGACGTCAGATGACAGTATTCGTCATATAATCGCATTCTCTGTGCGGGCATTTGAAAACTAGATTTGTAAACAAAATGGCATCAAGATGCTAGATATTTAATAAAGGCACGAAAACCATCTTAAGCATGAAGTACAACATTGCAATGGTATCAGACTACTTCTGTCCTGGAAAAGGCGGTGTCGAAACACACATAATTGAGCTGTCCAAGCATCTGATAAAGCTTGGACACAAAGTTATCGGAATAACACACAAGTATCCAAAGTGTCCTGCTATCAAGCACGTAGGAAAGTTCAAAATATACTATCTCAACATTCCTGTGTTTCACATGAATACGGTGTTTCCCACAACATTTTCAAATTTCTTTCTGATTGTAGACGTGCTGACAAAAGAGGAGATCAACATAGTCCACGGGCACCATTCGATGTCTACGCTGTGCTACGAGGCTCTGCTTTGTGCACAGACACTGAATCTAAAATCGGTCTTTACAGATCATTCGCTGTTTGAGACTGGCGCCATAGAAAACATCGTTGTCAATCGTGTACTGAGATTCATTCTCGGTGGTATCGATAAAATCATCTGTGTATCCTACACCCTGAAAGAAAACCTGATCGAGCGTATTGGAGTGGACAGCAGCATAGTTCACGTGGTGCCTAATGCAGTGTCAAAGACATTTAGCATTTCCAACAAAAGGATGACGAGTAAAACGGTTATAGTTTCCTCATGTAGATTTACATACAGAAAGGGAATTGATCTTCTGATTCGAACGATTCCGAAAATATGTAGCATTGCAGAAGACTCTGTGTTTCTAGTACTCGGCGACGGCCCCAAAAGAGACGAACTTGAACAGATGATTGACGACCACTCTCTCAAGGAGCGAGTTGCGCTTTTGGGATCTGTGGACTACAAGGACGTCAGCAGAATTTTGAAAAAGTGCGACTTGTTTCTGAACACATCTTTAACAGAGTCCTTCTGCATGGCAATTATCGAAGCTGCTGCATGCGGCCTGCATGTTGTAAGCACAAACGTTGGAGCTGTACACGAAGTGCTGCCACCGCACATAATCACACTAGTTAAGCCAGAGGAGGACGATGTGGCGAGGGGTATTTTCTCTGCACTCTACAAGCTAAAGACACAAAACCGCATGGCTATAAGCAAGGAGACAAAAGACATATATGATTGGAGGCGTGTGGCAAAGGACACAGATGCAATCTACAAATCTATATGTGACAAGGATGCAAGGCCCCTGGCACAGAGACTGTCTGACAGGCTGCATATGGAAACAGGCGTTTTCAGCATTTATTTTCGAGTTGCAGTAGTAATTAGTTACATGTTTCTTCTGATCTACAAGCTCACACACAAAAAGTAAGCAGCAGCCAGCCACGCGTCTTTGTGCAGGCTGCTGTGCGCAAAGTTGGTGTGTTAATAAATAAAAAATTTTAGCCCTCCATGTCAGTTAGCAATGAAGGACAAACAATTAAAGAAAATTATGTTTTTGAAAAGTGGGAGGAGCTTCCACTAAAAGAAGAGCTTTTGCGCGGAATATATGCGTCTGGGTATAATTCACCATCGTTTATCCAGAAGTCTTCTGTACGCCCGCTAATCGAGGGGGTAGATATAAGAGCCCAGGCACAAAGCGGTACTGGAAAGACGGGGGCATTTTGCGTAGGTGCAATACAGAGAGTGTGTGGAGACACCACGCAAGTTCTTGTGCTAGCAAGCACAAGAGAGATAGCTTCCCAAAATTACAGGTGTCTCAAGGATCTGTCGAGGTTCATGGACATAGGAATCCAGCTTCTTCTTGGAGGGACAAGCGTAAAGGACGACATAGAGGGCCTTGCGAACGGCCCGCAGATAGTAGTGGGGACTCCTGGGCGAGTGCTGCACATGATTGAGAGAGGATATATGAAGTGTAATGACATATCTCTGCTGATAATCGACGAGGCAGACGAGATGCTGAAGTTGGGGTTTCAAGAGCAAGTGAAGAGCATTTTTTGTAAATTAAACACCGAAAAAGTGCAAGTAGCTATGTTTTCCGCAACATGGGAACGAGCAGAGCTAGAGGTGTCGTCCAAAATACTGAGACATGGCCACCATGTAATAGATCTGAGGCTAGAGGAGCAAACGCTGAAGGGCATAAACCAGTATTATGTGAATCTGGGGCCCAGGCAGGCAATACGAGACCTCAACGAGGAAATCAAAATACAAGTTCTGATCGACATATATTCCAAGTCGGAGATCGGGCAGTCAATCATATTTGTAAACAGTGTCGAGAGAGTGAAGGCTGTTCATGCAAAGCTGATTGCACTGGGGTTTTCCTGCGGCGTAATTCACTCCAACCTGTCTCAGGAGGGAAGAGACCAGGCAATGTCCAAGTTCCAGAAGGGAGAGTGTAGAACACTGATTGCATCAAATCTAGTTGGAAGAGGTGTTGATGTTCAACAGCTGTCTGTTGTTATAAATTTTGACATCCCCACAGACTCGTTCGCCACATACATCCACAGAATTGGAAGAGCAGGGCGGTATGGAAGAAAGGGAACTGCCATCAACTTTATATTTGAGGACGAAAAGCCATATCTGGAAGACATCGAGAGACATTATCGAACAGTGATCCAACCTCTGCCTCTGAATTTCAATTGCAAGTAATAAATTCTAGGTTTTATGTATTCTTAGCTTCTGTCTGTGCGATTCTTTTAGCTAAAACTGGCCAGATGATGCACAATGTCTCTGATAACAACAGCTTTTTCGCTGTGAAGCCAAACTCTTCCGTTTAGGCCAAGTGCACAGCTGAATTTATATTTCTTTCCCAAGTCTCGCAAAAAGGTGCACACATACAGCTTTCTGACTTTCCAGGGGCTGATTTCCAGAACATACCCGTCTAGCTTTCCTAGGCCATTGTCTGCGCAGGATAGCGTGCACTCTGCGCCAACACCAGTTATTCTGGCTATCACACAGTCTCCTACGTCCAGTTCTGGCTTGAACCTTTTTGTAGCATTCATAAATGCCAGTGAGGGCAAAATGCCTACGGCATGCTTCAAGTCTAGTTTGTAATAGTCGGCGCATCTGTAAAACACCTTTCCAATAACAAGGTCGTCTACCGACGGCGTATACCTTCCTGTCTTAGAGTCCACAAAGTACAATGTGTTCAAGGACACAAGAACACCAAACACATATGAACGGCCATTATGCACACCAACTATGTTCTGTTTATTCGGGAACACCTCATCTCCTGGACGAAGTCCCATAATCTCTTTGATGTTCATGTTGTATGTGTGGGCTAGAAAAAACAGGTCTATTTCTTCATGTGCATAGCCAAATAGCAAGAACGAATTGAGCATTGATAGTGAACAGCTTGAATGTTGAAATAATTACGCTGATCCACTCTTTCAATTGTGTCTTATGAAAGCTGCCCTTCTACTCATTGATATTTGATAAAAATTCGAGTGCCTTTTTGCTGAGCTCTTCATCCTTAGCCACAACCATTTCATTGATTATCAGTAAAATCTCAGTATTCAGATTCTTTACGTCTTTCAGTTCGTCAAGAAGCGCCAGTTTCACACATGAGACACTGTCTTTGGCAAGTGCTCTTACATAGTTAGTTCCGCAATGTTCATCCATTTTCACACAGCACTTTACTAGAGCTAGTCTGTTCTTATACGCACCTGTTTTAAGTATGTTTTCTATGTAGCTGTTGCACTCAATCTTTCCTATAAGGTCTAGCAGACACGAAGAGACCTTAGATCTGACCTCAGAAACCTTGTCGAAGAAGAACTGAAAGAATATGTCCTTTGTTCTCTTTTCGTCGCCTTCCATTAGAATAGAGTGACAGGTCTCGACTATCGTCTTTCGTATTCTCCAGTTCTTGTGACACTTAAGCGAGTTTATAATAGGATATGTTATTTCTTCAAAGTTGAGTATTTTGTTAACTGACTTCAGTAGCGTCAACGTCACCTCCCAGCTCTCAAATATGACTTTGTCTGGAAGTGGACTCTTGTTTTTGCATATCTGCTCTATGCAATAGCTTCTCACGATGGGATTGGTGTCTCCAACCATGATATCCACCAGATGTTTTGTCAGGTCGCTATTTAGCCTGTTAAAATTTTGTGCAAGAACTATGCGTATCTCGTCCTCGCTGTCTTTTGCAAGTTCCTGTGCAATGTCTCTGATATCAAAAGTAAAGAAATGCATTTTCTTAGCCAAGCTCAACTTCGTCCTCCATGTGCCTCTAGCCAAAATCTTGTCAATGAGCTCTGTCCTGCGGTCCACCAGGAGAAGAAGATCTACAGAGTTCGATTCCAAGTATTCTGAACCTGATTCAAGCACAGCTTTAGCATACTCCAAGATCTCATTCTCAGTGAATGGTAAGACGCTGTAATCCTTCATACTCAAAATAGCCGTCCTGACAACGTATTCCACCGCGTCTTCCAGCGCATTTTTCAGATATGCCTTTATGTTTTCAAGCTTTCTGTTCTTTATCAAGTGCGGAACAGCAAGACGATGAAGGTAGAACTTAGAGTTCTGGAGTAGCTTTATGTAATTTGATATCTCTATCTGGTTACATTGGTTGAAAATGCTGTTGATCAGTTCTACAGTCTTATCAAAGTCCACATTTTCTAGCAGAATGAGAGAACAAAGCGACAGTAACATGCTGCCCTTGTACGGCTGTGCTGCGAGACACGCCAAGATTAGTCTAGTGTCGCTGTCACTTGTGCCTATTTTGGTTTCTATGCTTTTTATCGTTTGATGGTACGTCAGTGGATCTGAAAGGTCCTCCAAAAGTTTACTCAACGGCTTACATTCAGTGTTTGAGCTTTCCATTGTCGGGGTTGGCGCCAACGTTGTTTTCATAAATACCTGCCAAGGTTCAAAAAAGACAAAGCTTGTACCTGTTTTGTTCAGACAAACATGCAGCACTTGCATGAGTTTTGAAATGAAACCCCAAAAGTATATTCTCGCTAGGGTTCTTTCTGGAAAGCAAATTCTTCTTGCGTTTTCATTAAAAAAACGTACAACCAAGGAGGAGAAACCCACTTGTATGCAACAAGGACTGGAAATGCGATCGCTTGGCCCTGACCAAGATCATAAATATCTAAAAAATTTTAACCCTTAATGAGTGAGAGGAAAACAAAAGGCGTGCTTATAAAAAACCTTGATGAGTCCGTTACAATACTGCATCTTTGGGATGCATGCAACAAGTTTGGTAAAATGTAAGTGAAGAAATCAGAATCCTTGGTTCGTGTGACTGAGCGATGATGACATTAATCAGATACTAACTAAGAACATCGATTAGCATAACGACAAGACCAGACAAGGTCCATGCCATAGTGGTGTTTGACAACTCAGATAGTGCCGACAAAGTAGTTGGCTTTAGAGAGCTAAAGGTTGCATCCGAGCCAAGATCTGTTTTCTATGCCAAACCAACTCAGATGATGGCACGAAAGCCTCTCATTGCATCGAGGAAGCTGCACATTGCTGGTGTGCCTTCAGATATGGCAATTGAGAAGCTCCAGGCTCTTCTGGGGGACTGTCAGATCTCTCTTCCAAAGAACAGCAGGGACTTTATGTTCGCAACGTTTGCTGACGAGCAGTCCAAGAACAGAGCGTTGTACGAGCTTAACGGAAAGAAGCTGGACGATAAGCATGTGCTAAAGCTTTCTCCGGCCATAAACACTTTCAACTTTCCAAAGGAAAAGGTGAATGGCAAGAAATAAAGTTTTTAAATTTTTTCCACTGCTCTAAAAGCGTAGAGCAGCTGCATACGAGGTGGGTTCTGCTTTTCTTTGTGTACCACAAAAAGTTACCCCATTTAGTGATGATGCAGCAGCGATTTAAGGTGCTGTTCATCGGCGCCACTAACGTTGGAAAGACAAGCATTATAAATAAGTTCATGAGAGATGAGACAGACAGAGACGTGAGAAACACCATAGGCATCGACTTTGTGCCTACAACAGTCATGGTTGATAACGTTCCAATTCGAATGCAGATATGGGACACTGCAGGGCAGGAAAGATACTGGTCAATAACAAAATCATACTACAGAGGAGCTCATGGTGTTTTTATTGTTTTTGACCTGACCAGCAGAAAGTCATTTGCAGCCGTCTGTAAGCTGATGGAGCACATTCTTGAGGAGATGGATACTTCCACACAAAAGATACTGGTTGGAAATAAAAGCGACATGTTCAGCAGGGAGGAGCTGACTGAGATGGTGGCTTTGTACGTGCAAAAGGCAAAGGAGCTTAAAATATGCTTTTTTGCTGTAAGTGCATTTAATGGGCACAATATAGAAAAGATTTTTGTGGAAATGGGCCGAATGCTTCTTAACACGCAAAAAAGCATGGACACTACAAGTGGAGTGCTTGATCTGAAGGACAATAGCAGGCGCCCACACCTAGGAAGATGCTGCTGACACAAAGATTCGTGTTTGCCTGGCACTGAAGTCCTGAGGCTCGGTGATGTTTCAATGTACATAAATCACAGTGACAGAAATAACCAGTAGTATACTACACAAGCAAAGAAACCTGGAGCTCTTTGTTCCAAAGCAGCAATCAAGAGTATACAACTAGTTGCGGTCCAAAACACACAAATAAACACACTCTAAAACAAATAAAGGAGAAGGGCTTTAAAAAACATTATCAGAAGCCCTTATGAGGAAGCCATTGCGCTTGGTCGTGCACAACTCAACAACCAAGTATCCTCCAAACATAATTCAAAACCAACGCTTTTCAGCTTTAACGTTTGTTCCCATTGTGCTTTGCAACCAGCTCAAGCAAGTGTCAAACTGCTTCTTTCTACTGATAGGCAGCATACAATATCTGAAGATATACAACGTAACTCCACCCATTTCAAGTCTTTTTCCATGGCTGATAGTCATGACTCTCACGCTTATAAAGGAGGGAATAGACGATTTCAAGAGATACAAAAGAGACAAAGAAGCTAACTCAGAGATATATCTAAAGCTAGTTGGCGACCGGTTTGTGCCTGTACCGTGTTCAAGTCTGAGGCCTGGAGATATAGTTACTGTGGAGAAAAACCAGAGAATACCGGCAGACATGGTAATACTAAAAACAAACAACCTCAACGGACAGGTGTTCATACGCACAGACCAGTTAGATGGTGAGACAGACTGGAAGTTGCGTGTTTCTGTGCGTCTCACTCAGTCAGAGCGGTTTGGAGAAATGAAGAACACGGTTTTGGAAGTGGAGGAGCCGCACAAGGATATCTATTCCTTTTTTGGGAGACTGAGGCTTGCCAAGAGTGCATTTGAAGTAAGCACACCGTCTAGACAGATATCTAGAAGAGACAATGGATGCGTTGAAGAAAATGCACAACTTATGGACAATATCAGCTGTGCCAGTAGTAGCCCGGTGCTAAGCGCGATGTGCACCGAAGCAGTGCCACTGTATCTGGAAAACACTATGTGGATGAATACCGTTCTTGCCACAGGACAGGTAATAGGCATGGTCATGTACACAGGAAAAGAGACACGAGCAATGCAGAACACATCTAAGCCAAAGATCAAATTTGGAATCTTTGAGACAGAGTTGAACAAATATGCGATCTTTCTAGGCACACTGTCCGTTGCAATGTCGCTGTTCTTCACCTTCAAGCGGGGAATAACATTAAGAATGGACATTCCATTCATTCGGTTCATGGTTATTTTCAGCTCAGTGATTCCCATATCGCTGAAGACGTCTGTAGAGCTAGCACGCTACCTCCATGCATACATGATCTCCAAGGACCTGAATGTGATTGTCAGAAACTCGAACATTCCTGAGGAACTAGGAAGAATCAGCTATCTTCTCAGCGACAAGACAGGCACGTTAACTAAAAATGAGATGGTAATGAAGAAGGTTCACCTTGGAATAGCTTGCTACTCGACAGAAACATTCTGTGACATTCGAAAGGAGCTGAAGAACTTCTGCAAAAAAAGGCATTCAAAGAGTACAGACATGAGTGCAAGGGTATTTGAATTTTGCGAGGCTCTTTCAATTTGCCATAACGTGACTCCTGCAGAGGAGGACAACAGTGTGTTCAGCGACACAGAAAGTTCTAGTATGGACATGATTGATGGGGAAAACGGTGTCAAGGAACTCAAGAGTGGCAATGCGCAGGAGGTGGTCAAGGTCACTAAGGAAAAAGAGATGCATACATATGGAAGACAAGATGCTACAAACACTCCATATAATGTGGAGACAAAATCCAGAGGAAGCAGTGATGCACATAAAAGCACTAATTACCAGGCCTCAAGCCCAGACGAAGTATCAATAATCAAGTGGTGCGAAACGATAGGCATGCGTCTTCATGCAAGGAGCACAGAACAAGTTCACATAATCGATGCGAATGGAAACCTCAACGTATACAGCATTCTTGAAACATTTCCATTCACGAGCGAGTCCAAGAGAATGGGTATAATCGTAGAAAATGACAGTAATATTTTCTTCTTTCTGAAGGGAGCTGATGTTGTAATGAGAAACATTGTCAAAAGTAATGACTGGCTCGACGAGGAGGTAGAGAACATGGCAAGGGAGGGTCTGAGGACATTGGTTGTGGCAAAGAAGGTCATATCCAGAGACGAGTACATATCATTCAGCGCAATGCTAAGAGAGGCCAGAATAAGCGGTGTCAAAGAGAACATCAGTGGTGTGATTGAGAGCCTCGAGAAGAACATGAATCTGCTGGGAGTCACAGGTGTGGAGGACATGCTCCAGGACGATGTCAAGATAACGCTAGAAAGCTTGAAAAACGCAGGAATAAGAATATGGATGCTCACTGGAGACAAGATAGAAACAGCAACGTCCATAGCTGTCTCATCTAAGATATTTACAAGGAACTCCAACATTATAACCATAAAGCAGACCAGAACAAAAAGAGCTTGCGAAAGCATTTTGGAGGAGATGAAAAGAGGGAACTTTGATGGTGTTGTGATAGACGGGGAATCAATTGATGCGATGATGAGCGACTTCCTAGACGAGTTCATCGCTCTGGCATCGCGCATGAAGGCCTTTGTTGGGTGCAGGTGCTCTCCTACACAGAAGGCACTTCTTGCTAAGAATCTGTCGCGCGTAAGCCAGAAGCGGGTTGCAGCAATCGGTGACGGGGGAAATGATGTGTCAATGATCACCGAGTCAAATATAGGCTTTGGAATCACAGGCAAGGAGGGCAAACAGGCATCTCTTGCTGCGGACTTCAGCCTAAAAAGGTTCAAGGACGTGCTTCCGCTTCTTCTGTGGCACGGAAGGCGTTGCTACAAGTCCACTGCTAGACTTGCACACCTAATCATACATCGAGGAACCGTTTTGTTTATAATGCAGGCAATATTCTGCTCCATGTTCCTGTATGCGCCCATTTCAATATATCCTGGGCTGCTTCTCATGGGATACTCCACCGTATACACCTTTGGACCCATATTCTGCACGGTTTTGAGCTCTGATATAACGAAAGAAAATGCACTGAAGTATCCCGAGCTTTACCAGGATCTAGTTCGGGAAAGAACACTTGGCTTTCAGGCATTCTTTATTTGGTTTTTCTTTTCATTTTACCAAGGTAGCTTCATAATGCTCGGAGACATATACTACTTCGAGAACGAGCTATTTTCCATCATTGCGCTGAGCTTCACGTCTCTTGTTGTAAATGAGATTTTAATGGTAAGTTTAGTTGTGCACGCTTTTAACAGATTTATTTTGATGAGCATAGGCTTCTCCGTTTTCATGTTCTGCATATCTTTTGTTGTTCTTCCCACAGGAATTCTTGTGCTTCCATCTGACAAGACAATGTTCTTCGTAAAAGTACTTGCCATAAACTGCGGTGCCATAACAATATCTTTCATGTACACAATATGGAAGAAGTACCTGAGACCTCCAAGCTACTCAAAACTCTAACTTGCACACACATATTACATACAACATAAATTTTTACTGCACAGACAAATAAATTGTTTATAATCCAAATGCACAGCAATGAAGGACAGGTATCTAAATGTAGACACAGAAAGATCCGTTACAAGTACCAGCCACAGCTAGATGCAAACAGCCAAGTGTGCTGGATAAATAATAAATGTTTAATAAAGCTCCTTGGGTTCAAATATCTTGATCTTATCTGAGATTACCTTGGATGGTCCGTTGACGTTTTCCGGATCATAGGGGAGCATAATTCGAACCTTTATTCCGATCACTCCCTGCTTTAGATGGACAACAGATAGGGCCTCCTTAACGTAGTCTTCCTTTGAGCTTCCTGTGTGTATCAGCAGCCCGTCTGCGTACTTTACGCTCCTAGCTCTCTGCCCCTTCAGCTTTCCACTGACTATAATTACACACCCCTGTGCACCAGACTCCTTTATTGACCTCATGACGCTGTTCACTGCTCTTCTGAAAGGAACATTCTCAATCAACTTTGCCTTGATGTACTCTGCCTGAGTTTTTGGACACAGGCCCTTGTTCTTAACCATTTCAACATTAATCTCAACGCCGGTTCTGAGCAGCGGAAACCTCTCCATCAAGACATGCTTTATTCTATTCAATCTCGATTTTCTCTCTCCTATCACCTCGTGTGTCTTGTTAACACGTACTGTTATTTGAACAGGAATCTCGTGTGGTTTCATCTCCATGCCACTGTACACCTCGTCCTCAAACTCCTTGGAAAAGAACTCGTTCAGTTCTGCTTTCATGATGCCCTTTTCAATAAACTTGCTTAGTACTTGCTTTGTGCTTACCATCCCCATGTCCAGGGTTAAAAAATTTTAGAAACCTTTGCGGGGCACATTAGTGGAGAGCCTATGTTTTCTAGCACAGCTTTCACGGAATGAAAGAGGTTATAGCAGCACAACTCTACAACTGCACCTTCACAATGAAATATGCACAAGTAAGAAAGGCAATGTTTTACGACACATGCATGGTGTTGTGCATAACCCATACTACCTGCACAGACACGAAAAACAATTTATTCTTTAATAAAGACAAGATGCCCATGGACCTCGGAGAGTTTGAGGAGCAGTTGGTAGACATTTTCGCAGAATACGAGGAAGTTGTTGAAAACTTCAGTGTCAATGTTCAGAAGTCAATAGAATTGCTTGAGAAACTAAAAGCGAGGGTGTCTGAGTGCAAGCAGGTTTAAGCGTCTTTGTTTGCAAAAAGATTGTCCAGCGTACAAACCACCACATTCATCCTTTCTAGTATCTGCTCGATATCTCTGCATCTGTTAAGATACCTAAATTTCTTGGCAAAAAAGCTGTTCACGCTCTCGTAATCTCTTTTAAGATACACAGCAGCCCTTCTGTCATGTACAGGTAGACACTGTGGAAAGTCAATAACCTTGATTTCAGAATCTTTGTTAACCATAACGTTAAACTCATTAAAGTCACCATGAACATACCCAAAGTCATAGAGGTTTATCAAAAAGTCCATCATAAGATTGTAAACACGGTCCTTGTCAAAGCTGCTTGTCTGATATAGCGGAGAGTAATCCCTTAGATACTCCATGACAATAACATGCCGATTGGAATCCAGCAACCTAGGAACCATCAGTGCCTCAAACTTAAGCATAAATGCAGCCTCGCGCTGGCAGCTTAGTCTGGAAAGATAGAGCCAGGACGCATGCCTTCTGTTTTCATGGTAGTCACGGAGATTCTTTACAGACCTGAAGCTTGTACGTCCAAGGCGGTGAAACTTGAGTATCACTTCTTGCTTTTTGTATATTCCGTAGTATATGTCGGATTCTTTTCCTGTGCCCACTCTGTCTCCCATCACATCCAGGCCTCTTTTTCGCAGTGCATATATTGCCAGACAGTCATACCCAGAAAATTGCAGCTTGTAGCCATCTCCGTATCTCAGGAACTTTAGCTTGCAGAGATCCGTTAGTATCTGGTTCAGATTACACTTTACTTTGGAAACGGTCTTTATCAGCTCTAGGGGTACCATGACATGGTTTCTACTGAGCACCTCCACTGTAGCAAGGACTCTTGAGTGTGTGCTTGTAATAGTCCACACACCGTCTGTGTTGAGTCTCATGGGGGTGTGTTTCACCGCTAAGTCAGCACCAGCACGTGAATAGTATTACGCTATCAAACAGAATGCAGAAATCCTATATTGCATGTTTGAACACACCCATGTTGATACTACCATGTTCTTCTTGGCCAGCTGCACAATCCACGTTTCTCTGATGTTATATAGAAGTTTGAGATAGGAAAACAGATGTTCTATGTGCAATAAGAAACGAAAAATAGAATAAAAATCGAAAGAAAAGAAGTAACAGAGGTAGTGACGAGGTACGTGCACGTCTGAGAGAAGCGGTGCAAAAAAATGATTCGAAAAGTGTGGACAAAGCACGTTATTTACGTAAGTGCAAATACACTAGATACGATTACAAAACACTGCACAATTCAGTCTCCAGTTATAGCTCTGGGGGTTATTTTTGTTGACATCGTAGAGCATAGTGTAACCGCAATGCTGTACGAAACAGAAATAAAATTGAGATGAAACAATGCGAATATGCTGACTAAGCGAGAACAGCTTAGAACTTAACGCAGTACATTACTCCTTGATTGTAACTTTTGCACAAAGGGACTACTTGATTGTAACTTTTGCACAAAGGGGACTACTTGAGTCTTAGTAAATCAGTGCCGCAAGCCCAACTCCAAATGCCTCGTATGCACTCCATGGATATGTATGATCGAGAACATACACGTTGTGACTGTGCTTGCCAAACGTGATAGTAGTGTAGTTAGGCTCAGACGGACACACCAGCAGAAAGTTTATAGGAGATGGTCTTGATACTCTGCCCCCAAAGTTGAGCATGTATGTGCCTGTTTGTGCATAATAAATAGGTGCTCTGTTTACGAATGTCGGGAAATTACGAACAGTATCCGCATTAAAAGCAATGTTCTGCAAGTGTCCATGCGAAACACGTGTAACCCTAAATGATCTGGGACTGTATGTCTTCCACATATGGCACTTGTATTCTATGTGCAAAATACGTGTGTTATGCTGAAACAGAGAAAAACAGCCGCCAATCACACTCTGCTTGAGAAGCCCTATAATGGACTTTTCACGACCAAACACCGTGTATATTTCATATGCACCCATTTTGCATGTGGCCATTAGAAGCCTGCATCTTTCATTTGGAATTTGGCTATCGCACTCATAGTAGTATCTCTTTCCATGGTGATTCTCTTCGCATCTGAGACTTGCTCGAGACACATTCGACGCGCTCATAGGCACAAATAGCAGGTCATCGAAGTACACTGTTTTTTGGCATGGTCCATACACAGATAGTGTTCCATTCATCTCGCGATCATCGTACAATCTAACTGTGTCTTGCATGTCTGTCCTTCTCAGAAAATCCATTTATCAGAGTGGTTTGGAGGTTTTTACGTCGAGGTGAAACACAGCTTTCTAATTAGTTGGTTTCATACTGATTCGTTAGGCAAAATTGAGTATAGGTCTTGAAATACACTAGAATTTGGCCACTGGCAGTTAGTGAGCTTGCATGCCAAGCAGAGGGTGACTGAAATTTTCATAAAATTCATAGACCCTCTTCCATGTGCGGCCTTTTTCTCCTTGTTTCATACGTTGTTTCAAGGTATATTTTTGTAGAGCTGGACGACCAGAACCTCCATGTTTTAAATAGGGATACAGGTGAAGAGGTAGATACAATAAACATGCAGAACATTGTGAGCAAGAATATGCGACTTGAAAGGTCACCCAATATTTACAACATTGTGACTTCTATGCACTCTTGTATAGAGAATGCAAGCAGAGACATGGAGAGTGATGGCGTGCGGACTGGTCTTTTGCAGACTTCTTCTGCAACAAATACTTATATAGACTATTACAAAACAAAAACGAATGGCGAAAAGATAGATATACATGAAAAACCCGATACTACAGGCATGCCACATGTATCAACGCTGCCGGGTCATTCAATGTATTCTGCATTTGTGGACAATAGAGGATATATTTGCTTTATGCGAGAGAATCTGCACATCAACACGGGAATATCCCTGAGAGAAATACTAGATGAGCCCAGGATAATAGGCAACTCTGTTTTTATGGCATCCAAGGAGAACATAGTGCTTACTGTGCAGAATGTGAATATATTCATGGTGAAAATCAAAGTGGAGATAGTTGAAATACGTGCACAGTGCAAAAGAACAATTGACCTCGTTTATATACACAGCCCTTTCAGTAGCAGCTGCTGCGACCTTGAGGTTGCTGACCAAACAATAAGACTAAGACAGGCCAATATCGCAAGAACGTTTGGCCGAAAAGTTGTTGGCGTCTACGAATGCAAGAAGCACGAGGAGTGTGTTTATCTGTCGCGCGTTTACCCGGGCTCTAGCGTAGCTTTATACCATAGAAGAGAAGTCCCAGCACCATATGCAAGCTACTACTACGTGGCTCTTTTTCCTGCCATAATATTGTTGTTTTTGGTGCTTAGGGGCCGCAGAAAGATCAGAGTTGCAAGAATACTGTACGAAGCAAAAGGATACAAGGTTGCAGAGGGTGATTTTGATAAGAGCACGGTGACAATAAAAATATACAGGCGAAACGATGAGCGAATACACAGCGAGCTGAAGTTTCTGGCAGGCCATCGGCACCACTGCATTATAAGGTACATATACAAGGAACACACAAACAAGTATCTCTACATAGCATTTGAACATACATACGGGCTGAAGGAGGTGACCATAATGGATAGAAGAAAATTCTACAAAGAGCTGGTTGATGTCCTCTTATATCTACACTCAGAAGGTTTTGTCTACAATAACATTGCGCCAGACAATGTTAGAGTGAGCCACACAAACTCGCCAATACTAATGAATTTTGAAGACATAAACAGCGAGCGAAGTCGCATGGGAACTGTGAACTGGAGAAGTGCAGAGGTCATTCTAAATGAGTTTGGTATTCAGAAGATAGCCAAAGAGACTATGCACAAGTCAGATGTGTTCTCGCTAGGACTTCTATTGTACTACTTGGAGTACGACAAACATCCGTTTGAGATGTATGATTCAGAGGAAAACGCTGGAGACGATGAAAATGAGGCTATAGAGGACAGCCGCCTCAATAATGAGGACTTGGTGACGCACGATGGAGTGACAGACGCACAGGAAACCTCTTTTGTTGCACACGACAGCACTCAGCCCATTGCAAAGACCAGGAAAACAAGCATAGTATACAGTGGGCAAGGCGAGTTTCTTGTTTCAGGCATAGAGCAGAATATTCTTGCAGGCAAATTTAAGCTCTCATATGTATGCGACCAGACATTTTACTTTCTTATCACACATTGCATAAAGCGAGGGGCTGAAGAGAGGTATAGCATGGAGCTTGTACGTCACCACCCATACTTTTGGTCCGATCACAAGGTATTCAACTTTCTGGCAAACATCAGCGACATTCTTGAAAACCGGGGTGCAGACGGAATGATGCTGTGCAGACGGCTTGAGAGAAACAGGTATAAGATATTCAAGGACACTTGGATGGGCAGACTGGACAGAACGATTGTTGACAACCTGTGCTCCCGCCGGGCATACAATAAAAACAGTGTTCAGAGCCTGCTAAGAGCTATTCGCAACAAGGGAAGACATTACAAGGAGCTACCAGAGGACATCAAGATGATATACAAAACCTTTCCAGGTGGTTTTGTGGAGTATTATATGCAGCTTTTTCCACGGCTTTTGATGGTGTGTTATATATCTGCCTCTTGCATAGCACTTGAGGAGTCATTGGCGGCGTTCTACCCGCAGAATAAGCCCAAACTGTAATTGCTCATGCTCCTTTTGGCGATCTTGTTTGAGTTACTTTTCGTACTGTAAATATCCTATCGTGGCTGGAGAAAGGCCATCAGCAAGCAAAAATTTTGCCCCAATGACAGATCAAGTTTTTTTGGGAGAAGTCATGCAGCTGTACAACAAAACGGGTCCTGGTGGATCCATAACACTGTGCCAGCTGAAGCTCGAAGACACAGGGAGAATGTTACATCGTGCAGTGATAGGTCCCATTAAGATTGGGGACGTGGTCACGTTGCTAGACTGCGAGCGAGAGCACAGGAGAGGCAGGTTTTGACCAAGCAAAGACCCGGTTTGCATGTCCATCCCGCATGCGCTTATGTGTCTTTTGTAGCCCATACTGTTCTCAATAAAAAATTATAGCCTCACTTAATGGTGTCTGCATTCAAGATAAGACACGGCGGACGTCCAATTGACGCCAACGAGCTTTTTGATGCCTTCAGAGAGCAGGTTAGGAAGAACAAGAAGCTAGACTCGAACACTTTCCAGGCACTTGTGGTGTTCTGCAAGTCAAAGGGTATATATGGCTTTCTTCATAGGGAGTTGACGGTGAAGGAGGCCACACTCCTCGGACGTGCACTAATGAAGGCAAGGAGACTGGATGTGGATTCTTTTATCTCTGAGATACACGAGAACCGCAATCCAAGAAGCGCGATACTACTAACGTGTTTGCTACTAAAAAAGAGCAAGATACAGAAGGCAGGACTTGTTGCGGAGTTCTTAACAAATATACTGAAGGATGACGCGCGTCTCTGCTATCTGAACTTGATGCTTGTGCTTTACAGAAACTATCGCGAATTTTTCAACAAGTGTCTTGAGAACTTCTGCCGCAGCAACAGTCATCCAATATGTATTGAGATATGTGAGGACATAGATGCTAAGAGCGGTGTTTTTGGCGGAGCAAGCGAATAAGTAGTCATTTTGAAATAGAACACATATGTTGGTGAGCACCATTGGTCTAGAAGACAATTTCATCTGGCGCATGCTTAATGCGTCTTATGGCGCTAACTTGAATAGTGAAAGCCACATGATTCCTAGGCAAGTTTTAACTGTCTAAGGATTTCGGCGCGACAGTCCTGAAGCTTGTGCATGTACTCGGCTGTTTCTCGTCTTTCTTCGCTTGACTTTGTACAGTCAATCACGTCATTTTTTGCCATGTCTTGCATACTCTCTGCATCATTACCATCGCAGTAGCGTATGTGAATTCCCTTTGGCTCGGGAACATATGCTAACATCTTTTTCTCGCTACGCTTTATCTCTGCATTTACATACAATAAAGCTCTCTTCAATGCTCTTGAATCCGGCCTGGTGTCTCTATAGACTTTTTTGTTTTTCACATACGTTGAGTAAATTTGAAAGAAGTACTCATCACCTGTTTGTAAGAATGCGTCCTTCTTAGCTTTGAGTATCTTCTCTGTCTCCTGTCTCTTTTTGGAAAGACGTTCCAGTGCCTCCCTCTTCTTCTCCAGAGGCTTTGAATTTAGCCTGTGCCTCGGTACGTATCTTCTGGTTGCGTCATCCATGGGTTTTTACGCATCTGCTGCGACAACAAAGGAGGCAACTTGAGCGAAATGAGCGAAATGGAAACTGATAAGAACGACCATAATGGTGTTCAGCTGCAGAAAACTACACGGAAAGAAGGATGCAAGGGAGCCGCGATGCTGTTTTTAGCATTCAGGTGCTGTGTTACGAAATGAAACTACACAGTTTCGAAGATGAAACGTTTTATACATATATGCTAATATAGGAATCAGATGATATTGTGTTAATGAAAATTATCCTTATTATTATAGAAGTGGTGTTCTCCAAAAATATGTGTCTTCCTGGATCTTCTGAGTGCAGAGACAACACCATGCATGTCTGTGGCATAAACGGGACATGGGTAAGTGTTGACTGCCCTGAAAACACAAGCTGTCAAATCAGAAACGGCGGCTTAGCGTGTGTGCCTAACGACTCTAGAGATGAGAAAATCGACAAAAGCGGCTGGAGTAGGAGCGACGATAGAGACGAAGACGTTGATCCCCAGCTGGAGAGCCGGCGCAGAAAGAAGCGAAAGACAGGAAGAAGTGGCAACAGTAGAAAGGCCACAAGACACAATTCAAAAAGAACACCGGAGTATATGGATGAAGAGAATGGCAGCGATGCCGACGATGAAGAGGAGTCTGATAGAAATGATGGAACATCAAAACGCGACGAAGAAGACTCAAACAACGAAGAAAACGGTGAGTTGTATATGAAAAAGCCAAGAATAGATTCACAACGCGGAAAGAGCAGAGGTAAACCAGACAGGACTGTTGTCAAAAGAGCACCAAAGGACGTCCAAGACAGCAAAAGAGGCAGGGTTAAGGTTGTGACAAAAACAGTTAATAGACCAAAGGACAAAAATGGAAATGGATCTGGAAAAAACCAAAGCAGAGGGGAAGGCGGCGAGAATGGTGGAAATAGCAAAAACAAAGCGGGAAGCGACGAAAGCGGAAGCAGTGGCAAGAGTAAAGGAGAAAACGAAAAAGGCGGAGGCAATAGCAATGATAAAAAGGAGGGGGGAGAGAATGGAATGAAAACTGTCACTGTAACTGAAATTTTAAGAGAGACTAGAAGACCCACTGAAATCACTTTTGAATATGCAGGAAAACCACAGAGTGTCAGTGGAAATGTGCCAAGTGCGCTTATCTCGTCAGGAGGGCAGAACGGGTATACGCAGACTCTTGGTGGTATGCAACAGCCACAAGGAGTAGGACCGCTTTCCACAGTTCCTCAAGTACAGGGTGGTGCTTCGCAGGCGAGTGGTATGCAGGGCGGTGGCTATCCACAACTAGGGGCTGCAGGAATGCCGGGACAAGGAATATCTTCTGGAAGTGCTGCTGGGAGCGGGACAAGTGGTTCCAGTGGTGCTGGTGGCGGAGGATCCGGTGGATCGGGAGGTGACATGTCTGGAGGATCGGGCGGGGGATCTTCTGGTAGTGCTGGAGGAGACAGCTCCGGTGGTGCTAGTGGCGGAGGATCCGGTGGATCGGGAGGCGACACCTCTGGAGGATCGGGCGGGGGCTCTTCTGGTAGTGCTGGAGGAGACAGCTCCGGTGGTGCTAGTGGCGGAGGATCCGGTGGATCGGGAGGTGACATGTCTGGAGGATCGGGCGGGGGCTCTTCTGGTAGTGCTGCTGGGAGCGGGACAAGTGGTTCCAGTGGTGCTGGTGGCGGAGGATCCGGTGGATCGGGAGGCGACACCTCTGGAGGATCGGGCGGGGGCTCTTCTGGTAGTGCTGGAGGAGACAGCTCCGGTGGTGCTAGTGGCGGAGGATCCGGTGGATCGGGAGGCGACACCTCTGGAGGATCGGGCGGGTCTGGCGACACAGGAGGCCAATCAGGCGGTGGCTCAAGCGCTGGCAAAATAACCAAAGAACAGCTTGAGAAGGCTGTTAAAAGCGCAGGATACACACCAAATTCCAAGTACCTTGATGTTGTGTTGAAAAAAACTAATGAAAAATTTCCAAACAAGGATGAAGCAGCGATGTTTATTGCACAGCTGATACACGAGTCGGGAGGTCTCAATCATATTGAAGAGTTGGCATGCAAGAATGGTGGGTGTAAAGGAAAATACGGAACCGGAGCGCCAGGAAAAAGCTATTACGGTAGAGGATTCATACAGCTCACATGGCCGGACAACTACAAGGCAGCGTCGAAGGGCATCGGACTAGGAAACCAGCTCTACGAAAATCCCGACAAGGTTTCAAAAGATCCAAACATTGCAATGGACGTGTCTGTGTGGTTCTGGAAAACACGGGTGGCAAACCAGCCAGGTGTGAAGAACATGCAGTTTGGAGCAACAACCAAGGCAATAAACGGCCCGATAGAGTGCTCTGGTGGTGGAAACCAAACCCCGCAGAAAAGATACCAAATTTATCTTAAGGTAGCAGATGCTTTTGGTGTCAAGAAAAAGGCAAGCTCTTCCGGATGCTAGTTCAAGCATTCTTTAAGAAATCGTCTCGTATATTTTCTGATTGTGCTTTGCAAGGGCCATCTGCCGATCAAAGAACGAAGCTGGTTATAATAAAGCTGTTGGTTATTCAAGGCATTGCGGAGTGTGATACATGGTCTTGCACGGCAATTTGCCTTAAGACACTTTTATAGCAAAGGAAAGCATTACGCACACCATGGTGCAAGAGTATCGGAGCATATCTGAGTTGAGCCACCAGGCGATGACTCTCCTATAGCTTCAACATGGTCTCAAGTGTCTCTAGAAATGACGCAGGGTCATTTACAGCAAACTTAGCATCAGTGTTTCTATGGCCTACTAGCACTGAGAAACGGGTATCGATGTCCTTGCATTCTACAAACATAGATTCGTCTGTAACGTCGTCCCCCGCACATAAAACAAAGTCGTATTCATCTGCGATTTCTCTGACCACGTCTCCTTTGTTTTTTCCAGAGCACCTTATTTCAACAACAGACTTTCCCTCGACAACTTCTAAGTTTTCAAAATCTTTGAAAAGCATGTATAGAGAATTTCTGCATGCTGCAGATTGTTTCTCTTGTATAAATTTGCTGCATTGCCTGTAGTGGAAACACAGTGCAGTCTCCTTGGACTCCATCAGAGACCCTGGCGAACGCTCCACATAGAAACTGATAATCTCTTCAGCAGGGCCTCTCCATCTTGTGTCGCCAGTGAAGTTTTCCCAGACGCCATTCTTTCGATGCAGAGTGCCATGCTCTGCATAAATTTCAATGACTGGGTCTTGTATCCACTTGTCGATTGTGTGTTTGTCTCTGCCGGTGACAATAACGACCTGACCCTTTTCACTGAGTGCCATGAGCAGCTGGAGAAGGGACTCGGTGGGTGCAGCGTCGCTGGGATTTTTCACTATTTCCACAAGAGTGCCATCATAGTCAAATAGAAACAACCTTTTTTTCGTTTCCTTGTATCTCTCAAATATAACAGACAGGTCTTTACATGGTGTCAACTTGCTATGTTCCTTGCACTTCACTTCGTTCATGTTTCTCAGGAATTTTTCAAACCATGTTCCTTTTGCACTGCATTCTGAAATCGCATTTGCGTTTGGAACGAGTTTCTGGTGCTTTTCCACTGCAAAAAGAGCGTCTTTAATTTTCTTAGCAACCGCAGTAGCGTCACGTGGGTTTACTCGAACAAGGTTTAGGCCTTTGCACAACCTCGAGTTTTGCGTAACAAAAATGGGAGCACACTTTCCGGTCCTTGACAAAATAAAGTCTAAGACCGGAAGCGAAACCTCGCAGTTCTCCATCAGCACTAGCCCGCAGTCTGCTAGCTGCAGAAGTCCATAGTACTTGTAGTCGTCGATGCCAAATATTCTTTTGAATACATGCCGGCCATACACTAGACTTATGTATTCTTCTATTCTTCCAACCTCTGCCTTGACTTCCGTGTTGTACTCGCCTTCCACTATCTCAACATTGATAAAAACAACATTTTTCCTGTACTTTCTGAAGAAACTTTCGATTATCTTGTACACGTTAAGTAATGTGTGGCTTGAAGTTGTGTGTGTCACAGATACAACCACCTTTTTATTTTTGTACTTTTTTCTCATTCTACTCAGATATTCCTGGCACTTTTTTGTTGCAGTGATTCTGGTTGGAACTGACTCGCTTGTCATATACCTGTTTACAGCATACCTTGTCTCTTGGCCCTCAAACTTTATCGTACTTGAATCCACTGTGTACCTTAACCCTCTATAAACCATCTTCCCAAACCTCAGAAAGTTGACCATGCTGGTTTTGGACTGAAACTCAATATACGATGACGCAAGCAGCGACCTCACCAACCTTTCTGAGTAGTTCATGCAGTTGAACAGGTCATCGCCAGGAAACGGCAAGAACAGTGTTGTGCCCACTCGTGCCCCAGGAATTTTCTCCCGAATCATCTCGGGCAAAAGCCATAGAAAATGATCTACAACCCAGATTATGTCTCCTTCTTCGTAGAGCCCCAGGATCTCGCTGCAAAAGAACTTGTTCATCCTCACGTAGTCCTCAAAGGACTTTTCTTCGTCAACAGATATCTCGATGTCATTCCACTGTGTTGAGAAGCAGACGTTTCTTAGGCGTATCTCAGCAAAATCCTTGTATAGACCGTCTCCAAGACGTCTTTCTGATATTGGGTATATGTGTTTTTTTGCATATTCATTTCTCAGTTTTCCAATTATCCGCTGTTCCTTTTCGTTGCTGGCCACCACAGATAGGTTTGGAATTATACCGACGAATACAACATCTGTGAGATCTCTAAACAACGACTGGTTTAGATGTTGGTGAACAAGCTTCAGGCTCTCTGTTTTTTTTTGCGAAAGAGTGACATTTTCCATAATGGACTTTAGAACACTGGCCTTGGTTTTCAAAGGTGTGTTCAAAAGTGCATTTCTTATGCTCTCGCTGATTGTGCATATGTTACCTCTCTTGGATACCGCAACCACAGGGACCTTGTGTGCCACAGCAATGACTTTCATCCCCTAGTCCCTGCGGCGTATTTTATCCAAAAGTCGTGAGAAGCAACCAGTTGCCGTCAAGAAAGCTGACAAATAGGCAGGAAGACCCAGATTCAAAACACGCGACTACTTATTGTTCATGATGTCGTAGAACATACTGTAGAACTGGAGCTTTGTTTCATAGCCTTCAGCCAGTCTCAGCTGCGCCATCCCGACGCACTTCATCAGGTGATAGTCGTCTCTGTACTTTGCAGATCTAAAGAATGCACTGACAATGTCCACAGGCTCGTACTTTGCAGCCCACATCTCGTCAAAGAGATCAAGAGCTGCGTCCACTCTCTTCTCCTGTAGAAAACAGACAATTTTCTCAACAAATGCAGGCGACGGCTGGCCTGTCACCTGCTCAATCACATGGCTGTCGATTTTTTCAAGTCCCGAGACACTCTCTATGATATTCAAGCATTGTCTCATGTCTCCGTCACAAAGCTTCACAACCATGTCAAGAGCTTCGGATTTCACGCCAATGCCCTCAATGACACATATTCTCTCTAGTTCGTTCCTAATCTCACCATCAGAGAGCCTGTCGAATTTCAGTACGGCACACCTGCTCTGAATAGGCTCAAATATTTTTGTGAAGGTGTTGCATATGAGAATAAATCGCGTAGTGTCCGCATATATTTCCATCACACGCCTCATGGCCTGCTGCGCAGCTGTTGTCATGGAATCGGCCTCGTCCAGAATCACTATCTTGAACTGGAAAGGATCAAGTCTCACCACCTTTTGCGAAAAGCACTTTATTTTTGTGCGCACAACATCAATGCCTCTGTCATCCGACGCATTCATCTCAAGCACAGCCTCCTCATTAGTTCCCATAATTTCCTTGCACATAATTCTGGCGCATGTCGTCTTGCCAGTCCCAGGAGGGCCTGTGAAGAGAAGATGAGGCATGTTTCGTGTGTGCAGAATATGTGCTAGTGTGCTAAGTGTCTCTCGATTGCCAATTACATCAGAAAGTGTCTTAGGCCTGTACTTGTCCACCAGGAGGCACATGGGTAAATGAGATAAAGACTTTGTTTCATTCTCTTTTCAGAGCCGGATATTCACAGTGTGTCTCATTTCACAGATTCCAGTGCAGGAGTAATATAGCTTTGTTGTTTACAGTTTATTAATAAAATTTAGGCTGAATCCCATGGAAGACAAGCTGTTTTGTGAGGTTGTTTCCACGCTGAAATACTTCAGAAACCAAAGTCTGATAATACAAGCTCTTACGTCCAACCCAAAACTGTCTACACAGCAGCGACAGAAGCTTATGTTTAGGGACAAGCGCGAGGACGTATGTTTTCACATACAGTTTGGAAAAAAGCTCTGCGGAAGATACAGCATCAAAGGAGCCCCTGTTCTTTATCAGGTAGTTTTCAAGAACCTCATAGCCCAGAAAAACTTGGAGAACTGCCTAGCAGCATGCTGTCAACACGACTTCAAGTACTTGAAGACAGCATGTCTGCTTCTTCTTTACTTCACTAGAAGAGACACGAGATTCTTGTTGTCTGGTATTCAGCAAGCTATTAAACACAGGTTCAGAAGACTGGCACTTTTTGGTCTAGAGATAGCAGCGGAAGATATCAACGACAACAAGCTTACCCAAATCAGAAGGAGCGTCAGCAGACTATTCACAGCTGAATTAGAGATACTTCGCTAGCAGGTCTCTTTTATTGTAGACATTTGCTTGTTTGCTGATCAGCGAAGCGATAGGACATCCCATGGCAATAATAGTTTTTTGCGGAAGTGACAGCAGAGACACAAAAATAGCTGCTTTACTTGAGCTGATAGACAACAAGCAGGTAGAAGTGCACAGGGGACGCTACCGGGATGTGTATTCCAAAGTACAAAAAAACATCAAGAAAGTAAACATAGTCAGCGCCAATCTCCTAAAGTCAGAGAGATACGAACTCTATCTTGTTGCTAAAAGATATGGTAGGCCATACTGCGTCATAAGTGTCTCCGCAACACAGGATCCAGAGAGCGCGTCGCCCAAAAACAGATACGACAACCCCTACATTGAGTGGAGTTGCCTCACGCGAGACTGGATTTGCAGCATTCTGCAAGCTGACATAGCAAAGAGCGAGGCCCACAGGAACATCATTGTAAATGCACAGTATCTCTCTGAAGTTAAAAATGTGATTCAAAAGATCAATCAAAAGCACGGAAACCTTTTTTTTTTTGGGGAGATAGAGAGAAAGGTTCTTCGACTGCTTCAATGCAATCCGGCAAGCCTATCTGATGTTGAAAGAAGCTACGAACAACTGATTCTGAAGGAGATGCGAGATCGCAAATGACGATAATATACCTGAGTCTCTTTACATTTTCCAAGACATGTGCTGGCTAGTCTTGGACAGGGCAGTTTTCGTCTATGTACTCTGAGTTCACCCAGTGTTCGTCTCCGTTAAACTTCCTGACCAGCAGCATGTTTCCTTGTCTCTCAAGAATGGTCACAAGCTCTCCTGAGTAGAGTATCAGCGTCTTTCCGTTTACGTAAGGTGCTATGCACCTTCCTGTGTCATAGTACATCAGCTTCCGCGCAGTATACACATCCATCTTACGCTCATATAAGAAGTATGCATTAAACGCTAAAAGCAGCAGCACGTGAAAGACTACTGCCCAGGAAGGTGACACTGTGTAGAAAGATGCAAGAAAACATAGTTCGAGCACCATCGACAGAACAGAAAGTAGCTTGTACTTTCTGCTTATGTATTGGTATTTCTCCACAAATAGTGTGTAAAGAAGCAAGGGAGTGTTTGCAAAAACCAAAGGCAGAGACAGCACTTTTGCCCTGGTGTTTGGCTCCTTTGCCAGGCATAGCGTCGCAGAAGCAAGCACCAGGCTAGTAAATGTTTTTGCAAGCAATGTTGATGTCTTTTTCATGGGAGGGTGACATCCTGATATTGATTACTAAAGCCCCTTTATTCCTGTGGCTTAGGGACAGCAGACAAGAAAGGCACATGTCTGTGCAAAGAATACATTTTATTTCTTGCATCAACAAACTTCAAGGTACATGGCATGGCTGTACAGGTGCATTTTAGACTACACACACAAGGCAACAAGAGATGCGATAGAATGCCAAGTGGTAGAGACTAGAAGGTGCATTTTTTGCAGGTGTGCTACTCAATCTTGGACTTTGCGTCTCTGATGATTTCGGCAATGGCCTCTTTGATGGAAAAAAGAAGATATCCAATAACAATTCCATAGACCATGTATATCAGCTGTCTGGGCAAATACGCCATGTATTCCTGCAGGTAGAAGTACATGTTCTGCGTTATGCAGAGAGCCTTTGCCGCACAGCGCACAGGTATGAAACACGGGTCCAAATACCACTTCATTGGTGCTTTTTCTTTCCAAAGCTGCTTCTCAAGTATGTCCAGAAGCTCGTTCTTGTTACGCGGTGTGATCACATATGTCTTTCCATCTGCGCGAACAACGAAGTGCGGAACATAATGGACAAAAAAACGCATGGCCATCTCCTGATTTTCAGAGTAGTTTACCTTTCTGGTATCTATTGTGCTTATCGTGTCTATGACCTCGTCAAAGTGCTCACACCCGTCACAGCGGTAGTTTTCCCTAGTATCATGGAAGTATATAAGCAACGGCCTACCTGAGGCGAGGTCTGCGTCGTCCAGTTGCTTCTCGCTGCAGATGCCTTTGTCTGCAGCATATGCAAGCACAAGATACAACCAACTCATGGGTATGTTTGTTTGTAGATAGCTTTTCTTTTGTATTGTTTGTAAAACACGATTCATGCAGCGTCTGCAATTGCATGCAGAGTTGTGATCTGAAACGGGACTGCAGTGTGTTTCTGACATTTGGTTTCCAAATAAAAACAAATGTTTTACCAGCCCATGGCGAACACAACGGCAAAGCACTATGGTATAACAGAGCCGCTGTCTCTTGAGAGGAGTAGCGATCTTGAGAATGAGTATTCATCTGCCATGGACAGATACCTGTACGAGCTGGGCTTCTTCGAGACTGACGAGGCGGAGCTGCAGCGCGAAAAAGTTCTGGGCAAGCTTGACTTCCTTGTGAAGAAGTTTGTTGCAAAGGTCGGAGAAGATCTGGGTGTGGCGCCCGGATTTGAGGGAAAGATATTTACCTTTGGAAGCTACCGGCTTGGTGTCCATTCCAAGGGTGCCGACATCGATGTCCTCTGCGTGGCTCCGCGCCACATAACAAGAAAAAACTTCTTTGGAGACTTCTTTGCAATGCTGGGTGCCAATGAGAGCATCAGATGCCTGACAAAGGTAGAGGACGCCTATGTTCCTCTCATCAAGTTCGAATTCGATGGCATCCCTATTGACCTCGTATTTGCAAGTATACACGCACCTAACACCAAGAATGGCGTGAACTTGCTTGACAACTCGATTCTAAAGGGAATGGATGAGAAATGTATTTTGTCGGTGAATGGAAACAGAGTCACCGACGAAATATTAAATTTGGTTCCGGACACAAAAACGTTTCACTCTGCGCTGCGCTGCATAAAGTACTGGGCAAAGAGAAGGGCTATATATGGGCACACATACGGGTACTTTGGAGGTGTCTCCTACACGCTCTGCGTTGCAAGAGTGTGCCAGCTATATCCAAACGCATCCTCTTTCACAATCGTACAAAAGTTTTTCAAGCTGTTCATGCAGTGGAAGTGGCCTAGCCCTGTAGTTCTCAAGAAGTTTGACCAGTGCGACTTAAATTTCCGCGTGTGGGACCCTGCCACCAACATGGCCGACAAGTTTCACAAGATGCCCGTTATAACGCCTGCATATCCATCTATGTGCTCCACACACAACGTGTTCTCCAGCACACAATATTTTTTCACAAAAGAACTGACAAGAGCCTGCAAAATAACAACAAAAGTTGTTGACATAAATTTGTGTTTGAAGGAGCTTTTTTCTCTATCGGATTTCTTTATCACATACAAAAACTTCATTGCAGTTTTCTGTGTTTCGCACGCGCTGGAGGGATATGAGGCCTGGGAAGGCTTTGTAGAATCAAAGATAAGAATACTGTGCGGAAAGCTGGAGGAAGCGGAGACAGTGGCGTATGCGATTCCCTATCCAAGGTCGTTTGCGTACCAGAGGCCGCCATGCAAGTACGGACTGGATGCATACAAAAAGTGCACCGCATACTTCATCGCCTTGGACTTCACCAACGTGAAGCTCATGGTCAACAACAGAAAGGTCATGGTCAACACACAAGTCAATGATTTTAACGACTTTATACTTCAGAGCCCGTTGAAGAGTAAGGACATGGAAGTCTCCATAAAGTCTCTCAAAAAAACAGACGTTGGCGAGCTGCTGCGACTATACACAGACCAGAAAAGGGCAGGGGAGGCTTGCAAGGCAGGGGAAAGCGGTCAGAAGCCGCCCATTACCGTTTTTAATTAATATTCTTTTAAACACAACGTCTTACTTCAATACCCAAACGCAGTGCTGCAGACAGAAACCACATGGTTTCTGTGCTCTCGCATTTCCAACGTCAAATACTCAGATTTAGTGGAGGCAAGCATCGGACCATGAAGCTGGAAAAAAGGAACCTCAGAGAAATAACTGGGTTTATTATCTATGTCTGAGTGACGACTTTACCGCCCTTTCTTACATCCTCCACCATACAAAGCCTTGGAGCTGTGATCAATGCAAATGTGACTTCGTCCTTGCTGTCTGGGTCAAGCACGCTCTTGAGAAGCTCTATATCTTTCTCACTAAAGTCGCTTGCTTTGAGAGTTTCAAAGTTGCCTTCTTCAGCACCACGTCCTATCACGCTTATTTCATCTCCGTATATGTCAATCAGCACGTACTCAGTTCTCTTCAACTTTGCAGTGTCAACCTTTGTGCCGCTCGTAAATGTCGTCTCATAATTCTTCTTTGTTTGAATGTTTGTGCCCCTTATCATAAACTTGGCAGAGCCGTGCTTTCCTGGCTTGGCAGTATCAATGCTTCCGATTTTTATGTAATCGTATCTTCCTCCCACGGAAACAACAAAGATTCCGCCTGTCTTCAGTTCGTTGCACATTTTCTTGTCAAATTGCTCTGATTCGTCTTTGCTCATTTGGGGGTTAAAACTTTTTAATACTTCATCACCTGTGTCTCCTTAGCATATTGCCATGAGATGCTCTATAGCGGCATGCAGGCCTACTTTCTCTCTGGTTTGTTCATGCCAAGGTTGTAGTACCTGTTATACACTAGCAGAACGACAGTCAGAAGAGTCGACAGCAGAGAGACCGCAATGAAGAAAAACTCTGCATCGTCAAAGGAACTTCTCAGCGAGAAGACAAGGGAAACAATGATTGGAGAGAATGTGTACGAGAAGTTCGAGATGCAGCTTAGAATTGCGAAGCCAAGGCCGATCCTCTCCTCGGAGACCAAGAGTGGCATGCACAGCCCATAGCAGGAAATAAGAGGGCTGGCAAACCCTAGAAGAAAGACGACAAGAACTGCAGATCCCGCAGAGGTGTAGATGAGAACATGAGAAAGGGTGAGCAAAACCCCGCCAAATAGCATCATGAGAAGCTTGTACCCGATGAAGTCTGAAAATACACTTGTCAGGGAAACAAGAGCCATCGATACACCCTCAATCATGGCAACCATCTTGCCAGACTCCTTGTTGCCAACGCTGTACTTCTTTTGAAAAAGCATAGGTGCTATGTTATAAAACGGTGCCCAGACAACCGAGAACAAAAATACCATTCCCAAAAACACACGGAAGGCCGGGTGAAACGTGGCGTCCTTATCTGTGTGTTTAGCGAATATTGTATCGCCCTCGCAAAAAAGCTCAACCTTGCTGCTTTCCTTAAGATTTCTATAGCTTTCTAGTGAGACGCCCTGCGGCGTATTTTCTCGGTGCGAGCACAGTGTCTCTGTGTCACCAGCGTTAGGTGTGCTCTCTCCATAGAAGATGCAGTTTGGACCCACACTCCAGGACTCCTGCTCCTGAGTACATGCTTCCTGTCTCTGCGGTGTTCCTGAATTTGTTTCCACAAAGTCGGCTCTATACTCTTCTATTTCCTCTTCCATGTACTTCAAGGATGATTTCGCGCTTATCAGCCAGTACCCAATGACAGATACAAGTGTTATTGCCACGCCTGTAAGCGACGCCACAAATCCACTTGCATTCTCAGCAACAAACGGTGTTAGAATGAAGTTAGAGATAGTGCCGAGCCGGCCCAGTCCGCTGAAGCATGCCATAGAGAGCGCAAGCTCCTTGTCTTTGAAGTGCAAGGTTATTGTCCTGCTCTGCACAAAGGAAAAGCCCTCACCGCCCAGACCATGAACAATGCGGCCAATCACCATCAGCACATAGCTCTGGACGCTCAGGCCCAGCGAGAACAATGCCTGGCCTGCAAGAATGATTAGACACAGGTAGTGGGCTAGCCTGGGCTTTCGGTTTTGAATGTAGCGCCCAATGATAAATGGGCATACAATATTTGGCATTGCATACGCAGCATAGAGATACGTAATTCTCGACGTGTCAAAAGCCTTTCCGTCCATAACCAAATACTTGTTCAATGCAGAAGGAATGTCATACGAGTAGTAGCATGCAAAAAGTACTATTCCAGAGCGCGCCAGAACCCTAAATCTTTCTTTCATGAAACACACCAAATATTGGTTAAAAGTCGCTGTTAAAACCCTGTGTTTCAGAGATGGAGATGCACGATGTAGTACAAGCACACGCGCATGCACTTCGCACAATCATAAGGTTGTAGAAAAGACGTTTATTTAGTTCTTGGGATCCACCGGCTCACTGTATGAAAAGTACATACGCGGATATGCACGTCTTCTCTTGCAGACGGAGTGCACGGACATGTTGAGCTGTCTTTTAGTAAGCGCCATCCTCTTTGCCTTTGTGAGGCGTGGCCGAAGATCCTTTGGCATTCTCTTGTCGTTTTTGTGCTTTTCGTACATCTCAGCATACAGCTTTTCTGTTCGCACAGTAAGCACACGTGCAATGTTCTTTCTCATCACGCGAATCTCGTGGGGCTTCAGTGTCTGCGTGTTCTTCTGTTGTCTCAGGCGCAGCAGCTCTTCCTTGAGGCTGAATGCCAGGGTTTCTAGCTCCTCAACGCTCTTTTCTCTAAGTTCCAAGGTGCGTATTTTCATTCAGGGGTAATTTTTATCTGATTACAAGAAAGAAAGCGGCACGGTTGCACATGCAGCATATTCTTGTGCCCTTGAAACAGCTTCACTGCTTTCCACCTGATCGGTACTCTCGGTAGAAGTCCACGGGAGTGCTTACCGTATGGACCACATCTTTTGCCACAAGCTTTGAGAGAACCATAGTGCACACCTCCTGATAGTTTATCTTTCGCACCATATCCTCAATATCCGGACACTCCACTCCTTTGGCATTCATGTACTCTCGCACATAGTCTAGATTATTTGAGAATGGACACCCAAAGGCATTGGGATCACTTGCAAGCGACATAATCTTCTTGCATGTGAAGCTTGAATAGTTTGCCTTTTTTCCCTCAAGCCCGTAGTTGTGTCGAATACTATACAGGTACTCCTTGTCAAAAACATCCTTTGATACACTGAACATGGATCGCATTAGCTGTATGCACTCGTCGACGCTCACACCACACTCTTTCAAAAAAAGGCATAACGCCTGCCTGTCGTTATATTTCAGATGCCTGGAGTTTCTAAACTTCAACATCAAGCCCTCCATGCATGGAGGCATGTATCTTTGGCACACACCGACCGAAGAGGACGGCTCCCCAGGTCTGCTTTCCATAAACACTTTCTCGTGCAGCCTTCTCAGCCTCTCGTCTGGGTTTCGTAGCATGTATTCGTAAAGCCCATCCATTCTATTCTCCAAAAACTGGCGGTAGAAGTTGACAAGACACGACTTCATGACCTCCGGACTTATTCTGCAGTATCCCCTCACAACTTTCACTCTCCTTTGTGCAACAAGGTCACAGACTTTTGTGAAGTGAATCTGCATGTCCTCGCTGTAGCGAGTCTCTTTTCTGTAGCCTATCTGAAACCTGGAACTTGGCAGAATTCTACAGCCCTTTGCGTCCACACCATCAATCTTTCCCAGAAAGGTTTCTTTGAAGTAATTCTCGACAAGCATCTGGTCTACACTGCAGAGCCTCTTTCTGAAAAGGTGAACTTCCTGTGCAATGAACCAGCGGACAGACCACAATGCCTGAGCACACAGCAGCCTGCAGTAGAAGTGAGATTCAACATCCTCTTCCTGGCCGTTTATGTCGCTGAAGTGGATGCCGGGCCTTGTGCTTTCAACCATACGAAGCATCTTTATTCTCCTGAGAGATAGAGACTCAAAGTCTGTGTATTGCATGCTTCTGACGTGCAGCTTGTCGTAGAACTGTATCTTTGCACAGGGCACTTCTCTTCTCATTCGCTTCATACAGGGTCCTCTGGGCTCTTCGTAAACACAAGCGGACGCCTGCAATCAGCTCTCGTGCAAATGCAACATAGGCGATTTCACTGCTCACTGTGCAGAAACTTCTTTCGTTCAGGAAACGTAATCGATAATGCTGAAGCCGTCTCTGTATTGTCTGTGGAACAAGGGGTCCCCTTTATGCTTCCCGTGGCCCACGTATGTTCACCGCAGCTCTGCGAGAATACCAAGAACAGAGGAGATTATGTGAGGCTAACAAGAGAGTTTTTCGACAGAGAATGCAGGGAGCTTGCTAGGGCTTTGCTGGGGACGCTGCTGGTAAGAGTATGTGAAAGTAGCTGGCAGGCTGTGCGAATTGTCGAGACAGAGGCATATCCAGGCGGCAGCGACAGAGCATCACATTCATATGCAAACAGGCGTACTGCCCGCAACGCTGCAATGTTCATGCAGCCAGGTACTGCATATGTATACTATGTGTACGGAAACCAACAATGCATGAATGTAAGCAGTCAGAAAGAGGGCGCGGCTGTTCTTATTCGTGCAGCAGAGCCTGTACATGGTGCAGATGTAATGGCGCAGCGGCGGTGCGAGAGAGGTGCCAGGACCTCGATATCGGCGCGTGAGTTGTGCAACGGGCCCAGCAAACTCTGCCAGGCACTTGCGATCAAAAAAAAAGACTTTGACAGGGAAGACACTCTCACTAGCAACCACCTGTTCTTTGCTACAGACGGATACTGCATCAAAGCAGAAGACATTGTTGTGAGTGGAAGGGTTGGGGTTGAGAGGTACGGTAAATACTGGGCCTCGCTTCCAATGCGGTTCTACCTGAGAGGAAACACACACGTTAGCGTAAAGTAGCGTGCTATACATTTGACTGAAGATATTATCATTTGGTTGGACGAAGGCTTTCTTATAGCACATGCAATACCATTTATGCAGCCTGTATGAGGTTCTCATTAATATTTCTCTATTCAGGTAGCAAGAATATAAAGCATATAGTCAGCAATCCATTATTTTTGGTCTGACATTCACATCAGAACAGCCCTGATGAGAGGCCACAATAAGCCCGAACTGTGGTCTACACAAAACTGGAAATGAAATGACTTCGTGGGGCTGGAATCGCGTCTTTGTGAGGAGAGGTTGAGATAGATGCTTGCAAGACGTCTCTAGCTGCCAAGCAGAGGAGAGTCTGCGGCAAGGTATCTGAGACAGCCTGGTGGTGCCAGTGGATATTAGAGTGTGGCGTCCACATACTGGCTATAGCTGGCAGGTTGCAAACCAAGTGTCAATGCAGCGAAAATCTGCTGAGCACGAAGACGACGTTTGTAGGTACGGTGCTTAAAGCAGTCCCGGCAGGCAGGCTTACAGTAAGCATTTGCGCGTATGCAGAATGTCCTTTCTAAATAAATCCATCGTTGTTTGCAACCCGTATGCATTTGCATCAGACACAACCAGATGCAGTGTCTCTGCTGTGGACATATACAATTCATCTGGTGCATTTGCATGCAGCATTCGCTGTCTGGGCAGAGATGCGAATCTTCAGAGTTGTTGCGGTTTGGGCACGCCGAGACGGTGAACAGAGCGTTGCGGAGAGCGAGGTGTAGTAGGCTGGCAAGGTCAAGACATCTGCTCTTTGAGGACAGACATTCGTTATACACAGTCTAGACTCCAGCATATGCAGAGCATACAGTAGAGACACGAGCCGCGACACGTTGCAACAGCACTATAACATTTCCAAACTGGAGAACCATCTCAAGGCATCACAAGGTCACAGCCCACACTGTGCCGTTGCACTAGAGTTCGCGGTGGTTTGTTTTTCGACATCACGACACTTTCTTTTCCTTGACACAAGACAGCGGACCTGTAATCAGATGTCAATTCTATACGTTTCTCTCATGACAAGTAATCAAGAGAACGAAGTATATACCCATGATCAGAAATGCAGCATGTGCTGCACTTGCACTGGTGCAAATGCTTGAAGTGGCAGGAACAAGGCTTGACTACAGAGGAAGATGTCTTCGAGAGATACCAAGAGAGGTGTTTGAAGCCAAGGACTTGGAGGAGCTTGATCTCAGTGGCAACCAGCTGACAGAACTTCCGGAGGAAATTGGAAATCTGTCGATGCTGCAAGTGCTTGATCTTAGTGGCAACCGGCTGACAGAACTTCCAGAGGCAATAGAATGTCTGGAGGGGTTGGAGAAGCTTAATCTTAATTTCAACCATCTGACAGAACTTCCCGAGGCAATAGGACGTCTGAAGAGACTGAAAGTGCTTTATCTTAGTAGCAACCAGCTGACCACATTTCCCGAGAGCATAGGAGATCTGCCGATGCTGCAGGAGCTTGATCTTAGTTGCAACCAGCTGACAGAACTTCCAGAGGCAATAGGAGATCTACCGATGTTGCAAATGCTTGATATTAAACGCAACCAGCTGATAGCAATTCCAAAGAGTATAGGACGTCTGGAGAGGCTGCAGAATCTTTATCTTAGCGGTAACCAGCTGACAGAACTTCCCGAGACAATAGGAGATCTGCCGATGCTGCAAATGCTTTATCTTAGTAGCAACCAGCTGACAGAACTTCCCGAGGCAATAGGACGTCTGGTGAGGCTACAAATGCTTGATATTAGACGCAACCAGCTGACAGAACTTCCCGAGACAATAGGACGTCTGGTGAGGCTGCAGAAGCTTTATCTTGATAACAACCAGCTGACAGCACTTCCAGTGACAATAGGATATCTGGAAAGGCTGCAAATGTTTTACCTTAGGTATAATCAACTCACTTCGCTCCCGCACACAATGGCAGGTCTTCCAAGAATCACGATGCTCGATCTCGGAAACAACCCCCTTGTAGAGCGCGGTGAGGGCGATACTCTTGGGTGGCGGGATCTTCGTGAGCGGCTCGGAGACAGAGTCGTTCTCTCTCAGAACGAACTTGCAGGCCCAGTCACGGTGATCAACGAGGACGACGTGTACAGAAGACTCAGAGAGGACACTCTCCACTGGAACATAGAGAGACTCCGGCACATCATCGTCGACAGTGTCTCACCCCCCACACTCAGTGCACACGACCTTCTTGCCATCTGGACACAAAGACTAGCCGAACACGCACCGCCCACCACCGACGGAAGAGACATGGCAAGCTACATCAAGACCGTCTACGGCATAGACGAAAATGCATTTCAAGGATGGAAAATGTACACAAAGTCGCTTGCAGAAACACAGGCCCTGCTCGAGGCAGTGCTGGTCAGGCTGAGAGACTGCACAGAGAATGCACGGGCGTATGTGCCCGAGTTGTGCGAGGCCCTGCGGTGGTGTCCTGACAGGCAGAAGGCGTGTCTTGCCATGGTGCATCGAGCACTGTACGGGGGAGAGGACAGGGGCACGTTTGAGTCGTTTGTGGAGCAGAGAGTGGGAGAGCTGAAGAGCATTGTTCTGGACGTTGTGGTGATGCTGGGACAGGCCACACAGAATGTGCACGTGCTAAACACGTGGCGACACATACTACGAGACAGGCTGGGCATACGCACGGAGTACGAGTCGCGAATGGGCACGTTCAATCAGGACATTTACAGGGGCAGTGTGGGTAATGTGCTGGATGTGTTTTACAGAAAGTTCACGCCGTTGTACGTGATACGGAAGCTGGGCGAGGAGATCAACGAGAGCGAGAAATGGCTGGTGGAGGCAGGGGCGTATCTGAGCGGAAGGCTGGACAAAGAGGAGTATGCAAGAAGGGTGTTTGAGTATGCGGAAGAGGAAGACATCGAGTACATGAACCCAAAGAGAATCAGCGAGAAGGGCGTCGAGGACATTCTGGTGGACATGGGCATTCTGGTGCGGGGGAGAAAGAGAGAAAAGGAGAGCACAGAATAAGCGGAGGTCAAGAGACGGTCAGGAGCAGAGACCAGCAGGGAGGGTAGGCATACGAGAAAGAAGGAAGCACAAGAACACCGTGCGACATGGAGACAAACAAATAAAGGACTTTCTACATCCATCACATTCTAGCACGAGTCTTCATTACACACTCGGTCAGTCTGCGTCCAAAAGAGTGACAGACTGCTAGGTGCATCATCGAGTCTGCGGAGATGTGTGCACGAATGAAGTGACAGGACACAACGATAGAATGACAGCACCATCACCACATTTACAGACAATAAAAAACAGCCTATGTATCTGCAGAGAATGGTGTGCATGGGAATGCATGTGCTGTGTTGTCTTGGCACACAGGACATCAACATGCGTCCAGACGAGAGTGCACTCACTGTGCACCTCTCCAACAAGCGTGCAGTCAAGTTTATGGACGAGAAGAGAAATGTGATCGCGAATAAAACATACAGAGTCGACATGTGTTTTCAGTGGGACAGAGATGCATTTGACAGGGCAGTGGATATGCTTGGAAAAGAACAGGGCCACGTCGGTGTAGAGGATGTGGATGCGATTCTGAGAGCAATGGCCAGTCTGAGAACAGACACAGAGAGTGCACACATGGACGATTCAAGGGACATAATGAAGATTCTGTGGGACAGATACACGTTTGGCAAGGCAGTCCAAACGCATGGAGAGCAACTGCAGAGCAAGGTCGATGCCGAGGAGGTGGAGGCGGTTCTGCATGCAATGGCATACCTAAGCACAGGGAAAGTCGACATAGTGTATGTGTCTGGCTACATGGAGGCAGTAGCGAAGTTTAGCAGTGGGAGTTACGAGATCAGATGCGACGCAGAGATCTTTGACAAGACATACAACATACTGGTCGAAAAGGAGCAGGAGAAAGTGGATGCAGATGACATGGTGGAGATTCTGCATCTGATGGATTATCTGCTCATACAAGAGGAGTGGGAGTGGGCATGCTATGACAAGCTGGCAAGAAAAACAAAGGAAGACAACAAAGATGCTGTAGTAGAATACACTGAGATGCTCAAAGAAAAAGTAAATGCGAAGTGCATAAAGATACAGAACTTCTCGTTGTACACACAACACCTTCTGAGACTGTATGCAGAGGAGCACGGAATGAGATTGACAGTGGACGAGGAGAGAAAGACACTCGATCTTTGGCACAGTCGTATCAAGAAAGAGCAGAGAGAGAACAGAACAGAGGACTGGGAGCTGAGAGTGGAGGTGAGCGAGGAGTACAGAAGACAGAGAGAAGTGCAGCGACTGGCAGTGGTGCTGATGGAGGTGATGAACATGGTAGTGGAGGTGGACATAGAGGAGTGGAAGCCAGAAGACAGAGGAATGGTGGAAAGGATCATTTCCAAGGGAAAGAAGACAGAGCTGAGAATAAAGAGTGGAAAAATAGAGCCAGGAGTGATAGCACAGCACATGGAGATGCTGAAGAACAATGTCGTAGAACTAGATGTATCAGAAAACACAAACCTGAGCGACGAAGACTGGAAGACAGTAGGAAAGATGACAAAGCTTGAAAGACTGAATATGAGGGATTGTAACATACAAGCAGGGGCGATCGCACAGCACATGGAGATGCTGAAGAACAATGTCGTAGAGTTGGATGTTTCAGAGAACTATCTAAGCGACGAGGACTTGAAGACAGTGGGAGAGATGACAAGGCTCGAGAGGCTGTACATAAGTGCTTGCGACATAGAGGCAGGAGCAATCGCACAGCACATGCAGAATCTGAAGAACAATCTTGTAGAGCTGGATATCTCAGAGAACTATCTATGCGATGAAGACTGGAAGACGCTAGGTGAGATGACAAGGCTCGAGAAGCTAAGCATAAGCGGTTGTGACATAGAAGCAGGAGCGATCGCACAGCATGTGAAGAAATTGAATCTCGTAGAGCTGGATGTTTCAGATAACAACCTAAGTGAGAGAGACTGGAAGACAGTGGGAGAGATGAAAGGACTTGAAAGACTGTGCATAAGCGGTTGTGGCATGCAAGCAGGAACGATCGCACAGGATGTGAAGAAACTGAATCTCGTAGAGCTGGATGTCTCGTGGAACAGGACCCTGTGCGACGAAGACTGGAAGACAGTGGGAAGTATGACAAGGCTTGAAAGGCTGAACATGTGGGGTTGCAAAGTACGAGCAGGAGCGATCGCACAGCACATGCAGAAGCTGAATCTCGTAGAGCTGGATATCTCGTGGAACAGAAAGTTGTGCGAAGAAGACTGGAAGATAGTGGGAAGTATGACAAGGCTTGCAATACTGATCATGAGAAATTGTAACATACAAGCAGAAATGATCGCACAGCACATGCAAAAGCTGAACCTTGTGGAGTTGAATGTTTCAGAGAACTGTATAAGCGATAGGGACTGGAAGGCAATAGCAGAGATGCCAAGGCTTGAGAGGCTGTGCATCTGTGACATACAAAGCGAGCAGCTTTCGAGGTATTTTGTAGGGAAAGAGTGTCGCATAGTTGTTGTATAGAAAGACGAGTTGCATACACGCAGTATTGCAAGCAGTCTGGAAGCTTTTGCAGTACCTGCACACACTGACTCCACACAGAAAGCATGGACAGCAGTGGGGATGCATGGGTAGCCATGTCCACTGTCTGAAAGTGGGCACCGAAATGAACCGGTCTGGTGAGAGTCGCGCGTCACCAGGATCAGATAGGACGGAGAAGAATCACATTGAGACGTAAACAGGAAGGAGGTGGAGATGAAGACTAGGAGTTCAGATGCAGACAAGAGGCGAAGGTTTGGGTCGATATGAAGAAGGGAGGAAAGACAGAGCGATGAGAAACGGAACGCGGAGAAGGGAAACAATCGGAGTGGACATGGTGATTCGAATCCAGAAGACAGAAAGATGATGAGGAGAACTAGAGCCGAGAACAACCGCAGATGCAGAGAATGTCCAGAGAGCTGTGTAAGCAACGAAGACCGGAGAAAGGGAGAGATGGAGGAATGATTGCGGAATAGACGGAGAGGCAGAGCTGCATAGAGCTGAGTGCCACACAGAAGAGAAGCCTAAGCTAAGACAGAGAGACAGCGAGAGATATGACAGGCATGAAAAGCAGAACATGTTGTATTACAACCATACAGAACGCATCATGGCAAGCCGATTGTCTGATGCGAAGTGCAGGTGTCCGATGTGACCCGCAGCAAATGCACTCGCTGCAGCCAGGCAGGGCCCATCAACACACCACCAGCGAGAGTTGATCTCGTAGCTTCAGGCACTGCTTGGCGGCCACTCTCAAGACTGCCTTCACGTGCCGACACCAGATGTGAATTTCAGCACCACATATTTGGTGTGGAACAAAGACGTTTTGACTCAATGCTACAGAAACCACCACGTGTGTGATGGAGGGAGGTCGTCTGCATGTCCTTCACGGTCTGAGCAACCCTCGTCGGAGTCCTGCTCGTCGTGCCACTTGTCAATGATGTCGTCCAACAGCTCAATGCTCTCATGGAGATAGGCGTCTGCAAACTTGGTTGAGAGTGTAGTCGATTCAACCGGAAACTGGCTGTAGTCGTCAACTAGAAACTGCAGTGCCGACCTTCTTTTCAGCGTTCCCGTTTCCAGTCTTGTTCTGGATTTGCAGGCAATGTGTCTTATGTAGAATTTTATGGGTTGGAGGGCATGCACCATAAGAGCACCAATCTTTCTTCTGTCTTCTTCTTCGAAGCTGTCCTTCTGCTTGCCTATTCGAAAAATAAGCCCGAGAATCTCGTCAGCCTTAGCGTAGATCTTCAATACGTTAGACTGCGAACTGTATTCAGCCGTTCTGATCTCTTCTAAGCAATCAATAAGCATTGATACACATGACATGTATGGGCAAAGAAGTAGAGCGGAAGATGCAAAAAGCAGAGGCGGACTAGTGGGTTAGATCATCAAGGAAACTAAACGTGGTGAGTTATGCACCTACACTTCCACAAGGTGCTTCACAGCAACAGCAATTTCGGGCGAAAAGCAGAAAGCCACACAAAATAAAAGGACTCGGTTTCCACCAAAACACCAACACAGACACATCTGAATGAAGTAACTGCACCACCACGAACAACACTGCAGTGCAGCAGGCACAAAGCTTAGACAGGCGTCTGTTCTGTCTGCTGCATAGGAGATTTGTTTTTTATTGTTTACTTTGATGTTGAATGCATGATCGCTGCTTGGACCATTGACATGCAATCTTTGGTTATGTGTGCCATTGCAGAGAGAGGGCCAGGGTCGACGAGAGAGGAGAGCTAAGGAGCCAACAGGTGTAGAAGAGGACAAAGACGCTTTGCGTGAATCGCGAAGAGCCAAGAGAGAGGAGAAAGAGGAAGAGCAGAACAGACGACAAGATCGAGGACGAGGTGGAAGAAATGTTTTTGTGTACAAGAAAGTTGACACAGGACAAGCACAGCACAAAATGCGCGGATAAGAAGCAGGAGGGCAGGAGAGGAAGGAAACTCGTCAAGAATGACAAAAAGGAATTTTGCACAGAAGTATGCCCAGAGATTCCAAAGAGGGCCTGCGAGCGAGGGTGTGCGAGTGTTTTTTTCCCAGTGCCATTTCGCATCAGGAGGCCCTCGACTAGAAGGACATTCACACAGACAGATGGACCATGAGAAGGGCATCGGAGACTCTCTCGAGCATCGGTGCTGTCTGTATTCAAGACGACCAGACCGTCCCACGCCATCGCATGGCGCCACACCTACTCTCGCGGCACTCTTCAGCCATCGATTTAGCAAGCAACCAAGCCAACGAAAGTTGCAAATGGGCACGTGCGATCAGAACATTCACGGAGGCAGTGTGGAAAACGTGCTGGACGAGTTCTACAGAAAGCTCACGCTGTCATACGTGATACGGAAGCTAGCCTAGGAGATCAACAGGAGCATAAGAAGGCTGGGCGAGAGAAGTATGCAGAAGAGGAAGACATCGAGTACGTGAACCCAAAGAGAATCTGCGAGAAGGAAGTCGAGGACATTCTGGTCCTGATTATAGAGATAGAGAAGGAATACATACGAAATGGCATGGGCACGAGCACAGCAGCATCAGGCAGATGAGCAAATAAAGGTCTTTCTACATCTGTCACATTCGAGCGCGAGTCACCAGCATACCCTGTCAATCTTCAGTCCAAAGAATGACAGCGCTGCTAGGTACACCATCAAGTCTGTAGAAGTGTGTGCACAAACCAAGATATAGTACCTTCACCACAAATAGCCCATGTATCTGCAGAGAATGGTGTGTATGGGAATGTACGTGCTGTGTTGCCTCGGCACACAGAACATCAGCATGCATCCAGACGAGAATGCACTCACTGTGAACCTCTCCAACGAGTATGAAGTCAAGTCTGTAGACGAAAGGGGCAACATGATCGAGCAGAAAACATACAGAGTCGACATGTGTTTTCAGTGGGACAGAGAGGTATATGGCAGGGCAGTTGAGATGCTTGGAGGACAGCAGAGCCATGTAAGTGCCGAAAGGGTGGAGACGATTCTGAGAGCAATGGCATACCAGAGCACAGGCACAGAGAGTGAACATGTGCACGATGCAAGTGGTGCAATGGAGGTTCTGTGGGACAGAGACACGTTCAAGGGGGCAGCCGATATGCATGGAGAGCAACTGCAGAGCAAGGTCGATGGCGAGGAGGTGGAGGCGAATCTGCATGCAATGGCATACCAGAGCACAGGGAAAGTCGACATGCTGCATGTGTCTGAGTACAAAAATACAGGAACAAGGTGGGAAAGGAAGACTTACGAGATCGTGTGTGAAAGAAATATCTTTGAGAAGACATGCAACATAATGATGGGAAAGGAGCAGGAGAAAGTGAATGCAGACGACATTGTGGATATTCTGCATGTGATGGATTACCTGGGCATACAAAAAGAGTGGGAATGGGCGTGCTATGACAAGCTGGCAAGAAAGACAATGGAAGACCACAAGAGAGCAAGGCAGAAATCAGCAATAGAAGAGATCAGGGTGTCCAGAAAAAAAGAAAAGTCAGTGGGCAGAAGGCTATGGAACATCTTCTTGTTATGCATGCAGAATCTTCGACGACTGTCTGTGAAAAGAAAGACAAAGGAAGACGACAAAGATGCAGCAATAGGAGACATTGAGGAGATCGGAAAAGAGCTTGTGGCAGATCCCAACAAGACAGACAACACCTTTTTGTACACACAACACCTTCTGAGACTGTATGCAGAGGAGCACGGAATGCATTTGACAGTGGACGAGAAGAGAAAGACATTCGATCTTTGGCGCAGTCGTATCAAGAAAGAGCAGAGAGAGAACAGGACAGAAGACTGGATGCTGAGAGTGGAGGTGAGCGAGGAGTACAGAAGACAGAGAGAAGTGCAGCAACTGGTGGAGGTGTTGATGGAGACGAAGGACATATCAGTCGAGGTGTATGTAAGGGAATATAGACCAGAAGACAAGCAAATGGTGGAGAGAATCTCATGCAAGGGAAAGAAGACAGAGCTGAGAATAAAGTGTGGGAGAGTAAGGCCGAGAGCAATTGCAGAGCACATGCAGAGTCTGAAGAACAACATAGTAGAGCTGGATGTCTCGTGTAACAGAGACCTAAGCGACGAAGACTGGGTAGAAATGGAAGAGATGGCAGGGCTCAAGATGCTGAACATAAGTTGTTGTGGCATACAAGCAGGAACGATCGCACAGCAGATGCAGAGTCTGAAGAGCAATCTAGTGGAGCTGGATGTCTCTGAGAACAGAAACCTGAGCGACGAAGACTGGAAGACAGTGGGAGAGATGACAAGACTTGAGTGGCTGGACATAAGTGATTGTGACATACAAGCAGGAACGATCACAAAGCACATGCAGAGTCTGAAGAGCAATCTTGTGGTGTTGGATGTCTCTGAGAACAGAAACCTGAGCGACGAAGACTGGAAGACAGTGGGAGAGATGACAAAGCTTGAGAAGCTGTACATAGGTGGTTGTGACGTACAAACAGAAACGATTGCACAGTACATGCAGAGTCTGAAGAACAACCTTGTGGAGCTGGATGTCTCTGAGAACAGAAACCTGAGCGACGAAGACTGGAAGACAGTGGGAGAGATGACAAAGCTTGAGAGGCTGGACATAGGTGGTTGTGACATACAAACAGAAACTATTGCAAAGCACATGCAAAGTCTGAAGAACAATCTTGTGGAGCTGAGTATTTTCTTGAACGAAGACCTAAGCGACAAAGACTGGAAGACAGTGGGAGAGATGACAAAGCTTGAGAGGCTGTACATAGGTGTTTGTGACATACAAGTAGAAACGATAGCAAAGCACATGCAGAGTCTGAAGAACAATATTACAGTGTTGAGTGTAACATGGAACAGAAACCTGAGTGACGAAGACTGGAAGACAGTGGGTGGGATGACAAAGCTTGAGTGGCTGAACATAAGTGATTGTGACATACAAGCAGGAAAGATCTCAGAACACATGCAAAGTTTGAAGAACAATATTACAGTGCTGAATGTCTCTGAGAACAGAAACCTGAGCGACGAAGACTGGAAGACAGTGGGAGAGATGAGAAAGCTTGAGTGGCTGTACATAAGTGATTGTGACATACAAGCAGGAACGATCACAAAGCACATGCAGAGTCTGAAGAACAATCTTGTGATGCTATATGTCTCATGGAACAAAACCCTGTGTGACGAAGACTGGAAGACTGTAGTAG